>VDFB02062717.1:52331-111956 GCA_007258455.2 Sequoia sempervirens
CATCCGGGACACAGCTTCTTGGCTTTCCCTTCCAATGGGTCATAAATCCTTCTGATAGAGATAGTCCTCCATCTGCATCTTCCATAACTGATAGTTCTGCCCATTAAACTTCTCAACCTTCTTACCCTTGTCTGCCATTGCTCCCACTCAACCGTGAGACTCCCACTCAACCATGAGACTTTCCTACAGACGATAATCGAAACACAACTCGCTCTGATACCACTTGTTAGGGTTAGAGATGGAAGATCTAACAATTAAATACAAATTTTATATATTAAACAGATAAACTAAATCATGCATAGAATAAATCATAACACAGAGAATTTAACGTGGTTCACCCAATCCAGGCTACATCCACCAAACCGCAACCATCCAATACTTTTATTATCCAGTAAAAAACCCTATTACAATCTTGCGAATAATCGCGTTTTTCATCATACTGAAATACCCATCTGAACCCACTTTTTTACCAAGCTTAGAATACCATTGGCTATACAATATAGCATGATCAGTCACCACATACCAACAAGGGACAAATTTCCTCAAATTTGAAGGATTGTTTCCCAGTCCCTGCTTGCAGATCCTTTAATGCAACTTTGAGTTATTCCAAATCTTTATTGACAGGCGCTGAGGGAGTCAGATTGGATGGATTGGATTGGTTAGAGAGAGGATATTGTTGATATGATGAAGATGAGGCGAAAGCGTTTTGATCATAAGTTGGTTACAGTGTAAACAAAGGTGTTTGTCAGTATTGATTAGTGTATGTGGATTGTGGTTGTTGATTGAAATAAGCTGGATAGGAAGATGACAGATTCTGATAGTAAGAGGAGGAAGTTGCTTGTTGATGAGGTGGTTGTTGTTGATAATATGAAGTGGATGGAGCACCCTACTAATGTTGTGGGGGAGATTGGTAGTACGACGATATGGAACCGCCTTGTTGATGTGATGGTGGTTGCTGATAATAGGAGGTGGATGGAGCACCTTGTTGATAAGGCAACTGCTGCAGAGTGTAGTATGGATTAGATTGGTAGTTGTATGCAACATTTGGTTGTTGTGTGGCATATGGAGGTGGTTGTGGATTAGATGGTTGTTGGTAAGGATTCGTGTGTGATTGTGGAGGGTTGGTGTAAAGAGGCAGTCTAGCCCACGGTGGATTCTGAGATGTTAGATGGAGATTTGGATTAGGATTGGATGCAGTAGCATAGGCGATATATATGCTTGATGAATGATAGAGATATTATGTGAGGGGATTGTGTTACGCTTGTGTGGGAACGTGCGTATGTTGCGGAGGTTGTTGATGTTGTGGTGGTTGTTGGTAAGGAGGGCGAGATGGGATGTTGTTGTGGGATCATCATAAAGGCACCGTGGGGCAGTTGTTGAGGCTGTGATGCACCTTGTGTTACCTGATGAAGAGGTTGTGTAGGAATAATAGTATGTTCTTGTGTGACTAGAAATTTTTTCTACGAAATTGGAATGTTTTGTTTTGGAGGTTGTTGATGAGGTGGCTGAGATGAGACAACAGTGGTAGTGATATGTTGTGATAGTGCCTGCAAGGAGATAACAGTATGCTGCAACAGTGCTTGCAAAGAAGTGGATTGTTGAGGATTAGCGGGAGGTTGTTGGAATGCAGGGATGTTACCTTGAGGCGGCGGTAGTAAATTTCTAGCGGGTGCAGGCCCTGGAGGTGGAAGCAATGCAAGAACAAGATTTCTCCCAGCATTGACAGGAGGTTGACCATAATGATGAGGTGGGAGTGGTGGAGTATATGGAATATTCTATGGCATTCCATAAGCATAGGGGTCATTTGAATCAGGTTGTGCTTTTAAGGCCGAGGCTGGAAGGTGAGGGTAACTTGCGGCTTGATACATCACCGCATTTATGAACCTAGGTTGATACAAATTTTCTATGGGTGGACCCTCAAGAATATATGGATTTCCTAGAATGTTTTGTGAAGCTTGCGGGTCTTGAGGCACTGAAAGAGGTTGGGTGTCAATGTATTGCGACATATTATTTAATAGGGTGGTGGTTTGATTCCTTTCATGATTAAAGTGGTGAGAATTTTATCCCCTCACTCGTTGAGGTGATTCGTCATCTGAACATTAGCGGGGTTACTAAGATATTCATCAACCGTGACTTCAAGTTGAATAACCATGTGCTCATCTCCAGGTGGTGATATTTTTTTAAGGTCAGCATTGGACTGTAATGAGGCACCATTGTTGGGATCGTGAGGGATATTTGCACCATTGTTGGGATCCTACGAGATATCCACACCGTTGTTGGGATCCTAAGGGATATTTGGCTGGGAACCCTAGGCTTGTTGTTTTCTTTGCTTGTGATCAAGTTTGAATGAGCATGAAAGTGCAAAAATACTAGGTGAACTAAGATGCGATGCAAAAATGACCTAAGTGATGATTGAAGGATTGTTTTGATTAGATGAGGGATCAATTGATTGGATGATTGGATAAGGATGTGGTTAGATTGAATTGGATCAATTGATAAGATTGGATGTTGGATGAGATAAGACAATGGAAGGAATTCTAAACCAAGTTAAGAAATCACCCTAGGTGACTTAAAGTGCTGATTGATCAGATTGAAGGATAGATAGATGATTTTGGAATTGAATCCAACTTGAGATAGACGTGGATTGATTGGGCTGAATATGATAATTGACTCGAGACAGATGATGATCCTAAGTAGATGTTGAAGGATGACGATCAATTTCAGACACCTAGGCCAATTTGGATAATAACTTCAAATGAAGTTTAGGGGATTTGGATTGAGAAAATGGTAATGGATATGCAGCCTAGAGATGATTTATGATGTATCTATATGACTTGGATGATGTTTGAATGAAGATGGAATAAAGTGAGGATTATGAGTGAATGAAAGCTGCAAATGGTTTGGAAAATAACAATTTTTTTGGGAGTCCAATAGATTAACTTTCTAGACAAAGATTAGACTCGCCTAATAGCTATAGAATTGCCCAACCAGGGTGTAAGGTCACCCAACTTGGGGGCAGGTTCACCCAACTTGGGGGAAAGGTCACCCAAATAAGGTGCACAGTCACCCAACTTAGGGGTAAGGTCGCCCAACTAGGGTGCAAGGTCGCCCAACTTGGGGGCAAGGTTGCCCAACTAGGAAGCATGATTGCCTAACTAGGGTGCAAGGTCACCCAACTAGGGTGCAAGGTCACCCAACTAGGGTGCAAGGTCAGCCAACTTGAGTGCAAGGTCACCCAACTCAAGTGCAAGGTCGCCCAACTTGGCTTTCAAACTTGTCTTAATTAGAAAATGGTCAAAAGACGTCGATAAATGGGGTAACAGACTCTTTCAAATGGACAAAGGATTCTCCTAATGGGTAAATGGGCTCACCTAACAAGGAAACAGACCCACCAAATGAGCAAATAGACTCACGAAATGAGAAAATAGACCAACTGAGTGGAGAAATGGACTAACCGAATGGGGAATTGGATAAATGGAACGGGGAAATGAACGGACCAAACAGGGAATCAGACAAATAGATTGACCGAACGAAAGATGAGATTGGCTGTTTAGAGTGCAAAATCGCCCAACTATGAGGCAGGGTCACCCAACTCAGAGGAAAAATTGCTCCTTTTGCTAAAATAGGTGAATGTTTTAGGTTGCTTGACTAACAAAATGACTCAAACAAAGGGAAGAATCACCCCTCTAGAGATCAGGGTCGCTTATCTTAGAGGCAGAATCACCCCTCTTAGAGGAAAGCTCACCTAACTAGTGAAGGATGGGCGATTTTGACATGAACATACTGTGAAATGACTCAGATAGAAGGCAGGGTTGCCACTATGGACAATAGGGTCATGCCTGTTAAGGGCAAGGTCACCCTTGTTAGTTGACCTAGACTTAACTTGGATAAAAATAGCTATGGAAAAGGAAAAAAAATACAAAAAACAAGCATAAGGAAAATGATGACTAGACTAAAAAGACATGTACTGGTTTCACACAAAAAAGATAGTTCAAGTAGCACAATCCTAAAATTAGTAAGAGGGTATGGCCAACACAATCCTCTAACTAGGCTGAACAAGGCAATCTAGGGAGTCCTCGATATATGCATGGTATGTGAGGCACAACCGTAAACACTAGCCCATCACAAGCATGAGTCGAAAGCCCCAGTGAGGTACTAGAAACTTGGACTAACTCTCCACACTTATCTAGGTATCACCCTAACTTCCATGCTTCGCCAGACACGACGTGATTGGATTGGGGTACAACTTTGACTCTCCTCCCTTTATATACCCCACCGGTACACGTGGTTGGGATTGTCCATTGGGGTGATGAAATCCCTGAGCAAGTCCCACTAAAAAGAGGACACTAAACATTTTTGGCTAGTCCCCTAGGCTCACACGAAGTGCAAGGGGAAAGCTTGAATGATCTAGTGCCTCCTAGGTAACACAAAGGATTAAGTGGGCTATGATTTCTCTTCACTCAGTATTGCAATGGCACAAGGGGATTGGATAAGTCAATAGCCCACTTTTAAGCACAACAAACAAATGTTTTGACTCCCCCTAATTAGATCTATGTGCCTAACTAGTATGAAAACTACATAAAAACAAGCTAACTAAGGGTCTTGGACCGCTCGTCCTGCAACAAATATGTTAGAAATTTTAAACCCTAACCTTTGACAAGTGTGAAACAGTTGCACAAATGTTAGTGAAACCAAGCACATTCACTGATAAGAGAAGTTAGGGGATCAACACTAAAGAAACAACAAGAAACAAACTCTAGAAATGAACTTTAAGTTATTATTTTTACCTCAGAGTCACCTCTGTCTAGGGCAGAATCACCCCTATTAAGGGCAGGGTTGCCTATCTTGAGGGTAGGGTCGCCTGTCTTGAGGGCAGGGTCGCCTATTTAGGAAACATGGAGCATATTTTCCCATGTTTCACAGATGGGAAATTCTGCAAGGGCAGAATCACCTTTGTTGAAGGCAAGGTCTCCCCTGTCAGTTGCGGAGTTGCCTCTATGTAATCTGAACCTGCAAAATTTCAAACAACAAAAAACATGAAAATACTAGACCCGTTTGTGGGTCCCACCAGGCGTGCCAAAAATGTGTGCAACATGATTTCCTACCCTAAAAGATACGAAAACATAGAAATGCAACAAGGAGAAACACACACAACACCACCTCAAGATAAGCCTAGTTTAACTTGAAGAAAATAAAGATTAAAGCACTTGAGATATATACCTTGTCGAAGTGATCCTTTTGGTTGGCCCTTTGATGTAGATTAAATGTGTGCTCCTTGATGGAAAATGATCTACAATGATATGCAAAATGCTCTAAATTGGATGATGAATGCAAAGATGGAAATGGGTGTTTGGCTAAATGCAAAGAGAGCTTCAAAATGCAACAATGGAGGATGATAATGCTTGTATGCAAGTGTTGAGTGTTTAAGCTTGATAGTTGAAGTTGTGAATGCTTGAATGTGATGAATGAGAAAATGAAGCCAAAAATCCTCTATTTTAGGGGAAAGGCCTCTAAGGATTTGAATGGCCAAGATTAGCCAACATGGACAAGATGAAGGCCTGTAGTGAGTTGATGACTCACAAGCCCTCACATCTTGCCATGTGAAAATGAGATGGAAAAAAGGACATGTGATGTGGAGAGAGGACATGTGAGCTAGAGGTAGTTGCAAGTACCTTGGGATTAGAGGAAAATTTCCTCAAAAAGGAATTTCTTGTCCCCATGTGAGAAGGATGGTGACAAGTGAGGAATTTTAGAATTCCTCACTAATCATCATGGGGAAGAGAGAAGTTGTTGGGGGAATAAATGTGAATTTTAAATTCATATGATTGGAAGTACCTTGGGGATAAGACAAGGTCCTCATAAAGGAAGTCCTTGTCCAATGTGAGTGATGTGACACATGAGAGGTTCTAGATTTTCCCAACAACCTTCATGGGGAAGAGGAAAGCATTGAATGAATAAATGTGAATTGGGGAAGAGGTCAAGGCCAAATAAAGAAAGAACATATGAAAGGTTGACTCAGAGGACATACCAAAGATGGGAAGATGATTAGATTAAGGTTGTGCAAATAGGTGATTAAGAAGATTAATGAAGGATTGAAGACAAGTGGCCAAATATGGAGGATGCGACATTAATCCTGATTAAAGGTGTGCACATCCTAATCATAGATTAATTAAACTAATCTAGATTAGAAGAAGATTATGGAGGATGTGACAAGGAGAGAGAAAAGAGGGAATTTAAAAATGATTTAAATTGAAAAAGGCTAAATGACTAAATTAAATAAATTGATATATTTATTTAATTTAGAGAGGAAAGGATGAAAGATAAATTATTTAAATTAAATACTTTAGAAACCTTAGGCAAAGCGTGAAATATTAATTAAATAAATCATTTAATTAATATCGATGAAATATATACTAATTTGTTTTGTAATCTTGAACTTTCGGGCCCGACCCATGTGATCTTTTGGTTTTTCTGGGTGCTGCCCATATGACTCTCAGGGTGTGCCTTTTTTCCACCCATCTTTTTTTGTGAATATGTATCTTTATCTTAATTTAATATAAATAGCTGCCTATTCATCAAAAAATTAATATCGATGAAATAGATGAATAAAGGAGATGGATTTGACCATATAGGAGTGGTCAAATTTGGATGTCTGCAGGTGGAAGTAGCGGGTTGCCACTATTCTAGGTTACAAAATTTCTATGAGCGGGAACACCTAAGTGAGGAAATGAGAATAGATTCCTATGGATAGGGTAGACGGGTATTCTAATTTGGAAGGTTCAGCCTTCTGGGGGAGTGGATAAAGCTCTAGATTTTGGGTTAGCACTTCACTCTATTGCTTCAAATAGGTGATACAAAATGTATAGCTCGTCTTCTCCTAGGGCCTTGCTGGGAGTACTAGAAATTTCCTCTTGAAGATGCTCTCGTTTGAACTTTGGGCATGTTATTGCCAACCTCTCTTCTTAGTCTGGTTTATAAAATATTTCTGAAATGTTCCAATCAGACGTTTGTGAAAAACTTGGGTCCCATCGGCCATGCCAGAAAAAAAACTATTGATCATAAAAGCTTCCAACTCTCCGAACAACCTTATGGTAAATTCAGCGAGTGGGGGACTAAATTGCACCTCATTGAATGACCTCCGAGATTTTTAAAGAAAGCCAACTCTTCTTTGTGTTTGGGAAAAGGGGAAAAGAGAAATGTAGGGAAAAACATAAAGATGGTGATGTGCCAAGGCTTTTACAACATTTCGAAATCTTAACCACAGTTTCTTATTCCCAATGAAATAGACATAAAATGCCACAAAACCTTCATTGTTAGGAAAATAATGAATGACAAAGGGTAGAGAAAGCACAGTGCGGTCATTCAAATCTCCCCATGGGAAGCATCCATTAAGGTCCGATAGGAATAAGATACCCTAGAGATTAACATTTAAATATTTAGATATTCACTGAATCCTTTCTGTTTACAACATAATATGAAAATGACATATCCTTTACAAAAAATGAAAGAGTATGATGAACATGATCCAATTTATGAAAATAGCATCAAACATAAAATCTAACATGTAAAATAATCATCTAGAATATCTATGTAAGGCTTTAACACAGTGCTCTCAACATAAATGACATAAGAAAAAGAAATTTGTAATAAAGGTCATAACATGCACAATTCCAAAAAAATATTCTTAATAGATCTAATTTTATGATAAATTAACTGAAAACAAAGGTCAGATGCCAATCTGATTAATAGTCTCGACAAATATAACATGTCAAAGAGTGTGAAAAGTGCTTTGTAATAATCCTCCTACTCTTGAAAACTACATCTCCCTATATTTTCTAAAACATTCTCTTCTATATCTATGCCTCTCTACTGCAAAACCCTTTTTATAGCCAGAAGAAGAAGCCACCACCGCAACCAGTAGAGAAGAATAACTACCAGGTGTCTGAACCCGATAAACTTCAATCTGATCTAGAGCTTGATTAGATCACAAAAATATTTTCTCATAAAGTTTTAACTACCTCATTTATGGCTCCATATTTTATAGAAGCTTGACGAAGATATGTTGTTAGAATGCAATCAAATCCTAGATCGATCATTAAAACACAATCCGATCAGTTAAGAAGAATGATGATGTCACCCTAGAAGTCCACCCCTGAAAGTAAAAACTCGACCATACTATCCGACAAACTCCACCTAAAAGAGATACATCCATTAACGACATGATCCACCCGACAAAATGGCTGACATGGAAAGAAGGCGGGTGATTTCAGAATTTGTGATAGTAATTTTGAGGAAATCCTCACCATGCACACACGTGTCCTGGTTTGGGCCCGAAAAGAGGATGATATAACAAAATTCGTGTAGCCACCACATGGTGCATTGTGTGCCTTTATGCAAGAGTAATCTTTGTCCTTCAGGTGCGGTTCCATCATAAAGTGAAAAAGAAGTAAGGGCTGAAAACCAAAATGTTGAAGGAAAAATTTGCTCAACAAATACATTATAGGGAGGATTCTATCTTTTATAATTTTCTTGTAGTTGATCCTTCGAATGATAATTTTCACAAGGTGGTGGTTGTAGCTAAAAAATAGTATATCAGATTTATATTTATAGAGGTAAAAGAGCATATATTTTCTCTCACCCTAGTTAGAATAAAAACAATGTCAAGGGTTTCAAATTTTTCTTTTATTATCTAAGAATAAACACACAAGGGAAAGAAATTTTTTTATTCAAGATGTTCTAAAAAAATTACTCCTTTAATCAAATCAAGACAAGTATATTTGGAGGTTAAAAGAAAAGATCTTTAGGGTTTACCATCAATTGAGGCCTTATGAAAATTATCATTCATAGTAGCCAATGGGAAACAAATGTCCAAGTTAAAAATATAGGTGATGTAGTGACAATATGAGGAAAAGTGGGAGGAAGAGTGTAAGGAAGGGGTTAAGTAAGAGGAACATTCAAAGGGTGATTGGTTCAAGATAGAGGTTCAAGATGAGTTGGGAGGTAAGAAATGGGAAAGGGTATGAGTTTGATTAGGGATAAGTATATGATGATGGGTACAACATGATAAAAATGGGGGGTTGAGAAAGGGAAACAAGGGAGGTAAATAATATAAAGTAGGAGTAAGGAGAGTAGGAATGATGGAGGGATGAGAGGGAGAGAATTGTTGAAGAGGATGCTTGGATTTGAGGAGTAATGGATTCATTTATTATTTGGCTAGTTTCATTGAGCATATTCATAATATATGATGTATTCAATAGGAGGATATGAAGATCATTGGAAAATGAGGAGGGTTTAATAATTTCATCATTGATTTTACCTACACCAATTCCAAGAAGTTGGAGCTTATTGGCAATGTCTTTGCATTTTATTATTCATTTTTCTAAAAGTGACTATTATTATCTAAATTTCATTTCTAGTTTTGAGGTAGTGGTATTGGCTTATATCTTCAACATACAAATTTCATTATTGACCAATCTTGAGGATGAGTTAAGATGAGTAATACATCTAAGAGGGAAGATAGAACATGAAATATTCTTTGGGATACAACCCTAAAGCAAAAATTTTCCATTTTTGTGATAAATTAGTTTTCTATATATTAATTTATATAATTATTTGTTTTATACTATATCCACAAAAAAGGGATGGAAAAATTCACACCCCAAATTATATGCAAGTCAACACCTTAAACAACATATCCAAATAGAAAAAATAAGCAGTGAAGTTGTTAAGTAGCAAGAGCTCTATGGATCTAGTATGAGGAGAAGGAGGTAGATCATGGTCATCAGGCTTTCCCTAACCATTAGGAAGGTCTTGACTCTCTATAATAGGCTCCTAACTTGAAAGAACATCTTTATTAGCTTTTTCACATTTTGAAGGTAAAGTAATATTCCTAGTAGGAGATAAAATAGAGCAAGATTCTTGTGAAGAAGAAATTGAAGGTGTATGAGAATGCTATGACCAACCATGTGTACTATGACCTTCCACTCTATGCAGAGGAGGCTAAGAAGCATGAAAATCATGAGAATCATTCCCATATAGGGTGAAATCACAATATTGTGTCTCACTTTTTGGCCAAGATAGACATGTATATCAACATTTTTAACTAAATCTTCACCTTCTAAGACCTATAGCAGCTAAATCGTTAAGAATTTTAAGATGATGTGAACTAGTAATTTGTGGCAATTTGTGTGTAGAGTCTAAATATATGTTTTTTTATTTTTTTCTAAAATAAATCACAAATATTTCAACATCTCCTTTAATAACTAGTTTTAAATAGTAAACAACATTTTCAAAAAGTAATGTTGTGTCGTCAAACATAACTTTTTTCTATAAAGGATAAAATTATGACTTTTAAAATATAGATTCTCAAATCAATATCTAGGGCAATGATATTTTTTCATAATTTTTTGTTATATATATATATATTTAATTTATGAAGTCACTATAACTATAATTTGGACATAGGTGTGTGTCGTCAAACATAAATTCTTGTATACATATATCGAAATCCTTTTTTTTTTGGTGAAACAAGGACATCAATACCTAGGGAAAAATATTTTTTGAATTTTTTTTACAATGGTTAACTATTTTTCCACCTCTGAAGAATGAAGAGATTAATGTTTGGTGAAAAACCTATATTCAGTAAAAATTGAAAATTAAATACATGATAAAATGAAAACATATCAAAACTATACTTGTTGGAACTTGGTCATTTTGAGGAATACAATCTTGCAAAATATCTTGTCAAGTTAAGTTGATACGAAAGTCCAATTTGGGGTTTGAAACTAGATCTTTTGAGGAAATTTTGAAGCAAAGGCAAAGTTGTCATGCCTGACCCTTTTGTTCAAAGGTGCCTTCGCTTGAAGCCTAGCAGGGACCTTCAATCGAAGGTCACAATGTAAAAGCATATTTTTTTAGGCCTTTACCTTCGATCGAAGGTATGGCTTTTCTCAAAGGTATAGATTTATATATTTGCTCAAAGGTACATTTCAAAAATGTTCATTCTCCCCCAAAAATTTCATTGTCTCAAAAGTGAAACATAGTATTGTGATTTCACCCATGACTGTGTTCATACGAACACCCTTAAGGAGTGCATTGACTTCTATTGGAAGGAGATGCTAATGAAACTATATAAACAATAAAAGGTGTATTACTCTAATGATCAAGAAGCACTTATTGATGAGCTACTTCAAGTGTTCTCTACAAGATTATGCTTATATATGCATGAAAATATTAGAGAAAACTTGGGAGAGAAATGGATATCACTATAACATTCTAAAAAGAGAGAAGAATGTATACCTTTCCAAATGTATAGATTTTCCACTCTAAAAGTAAGTCATATTAGGGTAAAATTTATAATAATTTTGGGCCAATCCAATAAAATAATCATGTGCCAAGAAAAATGATTAAGTTCAAAAGGCTTGAAAATACCATGGACCCAATTCCAAGTAGCTTGGGCTTTATAATAAAACCAAATAAAATACTTGCAAATTGTCTCTTGGTTTTTGTAAAAAGGATAAAAAGGATTGATAATTCCTAACTTAATCAATCTAGAACCAATAGGTACACCTTGGTAGATAATACACCAAGCAAAATGAGTAAGATTTAGCTCAGGAATGACTAACCAAATAATCTAGAATCTATGTTGTTATGATTCAACTAAAGATTGAGCTTTGGTACAATATGCAAATGCAAAGAGAGCTAAGAATATTCTCTATAGGGTTTGTGATTATGAAATGGGATATCATGATACCATTTCCAATATTTCAAATAGGAATATCATTTCATATATATTGAACAAAAATAAGAAGAAAAATAATTTACAATGTGTCGAAGTGCCAAGTGCAACATAATGTTACAAACTTAAAATAAATGAGAATTGTGATTATTTTTAGTTTCATTGTTATCTTTAGTGTATTCTTTAATATAATTCCACTAAATACATTTTAGATTCTAAATTAAATAAATCAGATAAGGTGTTACCCATAAATGATGAAGAGATGAGAGATAAGGAATAAAATGATATTCTTTTTAGTCATTAGTGAAACTTTGTTCTTCTAATTAAATAATTCAAATAAGGTGTTACCCATAAATGATGAAGAGATGAGAGATAAGGAATAAAATGATATTCTTTTTAGTCATTAGTGCAACTTTGTTGTTCTAATTCTATTATTTTGGCCTATCTTATATGATTGCAACAACAACCTCTACTACTCTACTACCTACACATGTAATGAAAACCAATATTTAGATGACATGGTGTCATAAACAACTTTGGTGGTTGATCTTGAGGAGGTTGAATAGTAAAACTTCTTTGATGATGATCAAACCCTAAAAGATTTAATACAATCAAAGCAGGAATGCCTTGGGAAATTTACACGTGTAGATTATAGGTGAAGATAGAGTTACACTAATAGCTTCTATTGTGCTTCTTAATTCCCATTTCTATTTTTTGTTGATTATTATGGTACATGTTATGTGTTGCTTCCTCTACTTGCATAGTCGTGATCCAATTATTCCTTTATTTAATATGTGGTTTATGAGTATTTATGGTTTTTTAGATGTGAGAGAGGATATACATGTGAAGTGAAGTAAAAAAGACAAACATTAAAAAGAGAGAAGTAAGCTTTTGAATATTACAAACTTGATCATGTAGGGTTGCATGCAAGGGACTATACCATGGGTATAGTAATGTTTAGTATAGCGGAATGAGGAGGAATAAAACAAAATTGGATGTTCAAGTCTAAAATGAATTAAGGGTGACATATGATATGGATATAATAATTGTTGGTGCATTGAACAAATTTAAATGGTCATTATCATACTTATTAAATAAAAATGCTAAAAGTGAATGTTAAACTAGAGGGAAAAATGTCAATTGTCTTTATGCTACAAAGTGTTCAATTACTTGTACCATGGTTGTATAAAACCAATTATAACTTAGTTTTGAAAGGTTCAAAGAATTTATGTAAATTTTAAATTTGTATTTAATGCATTATTTAGAAATCTTTTTTAAAAGTAGAGTAGCTGTACTATAGAATTTGAAAGCTAATTGTATATATAGAAAATAATGTTAAAGTTATGCAATTATGCTATCACTACTTAATTGTAAATTTGTCGCGTGACTACATATTCATCTTTTCCTCCCTTTTTTAATTTTACTTTTTTTTTTTTTTAATTTTTTGATGGAAATAATAAGATTATCTAAATATTCACATCTTTACACTGCATTCTAACATGATACACATGATTTCCTTATCCATTAAACTCATTTGTCCAATTACTCTTAACGAGAGATTTGAACTAGATGCATAACATAATTAAAAATATAGCATCATCCTTATCCATTAAATTATAATTAAATAATTATAATCACGAGGCTATTGGCTCCCAAAAGAATCTCTCCATTATTCCAGCAGTCGGTGCTTAAAAAAATTAGCTCAGCCGACAAATTTTCTGAACGCCCCTCGATTTTTGGCTTTACACTCACCGGTTTGACGCCGCCACAGTGCCCGCGGTTTCACTTTCTACCGTATCTCAAAACTGCCGGCACACTTTCCAGGTTACCAGACAACTTTCTCTTCTTTCAATACAAACATTTTATGCGCAAGATCTACGCAAGAACCCTGTTTCCAAAGCACCTTGTATTTATTGTATTACTGAACCAAGTTTTTGATCTTATCTGCACCGATGGAATACGCGTTGACACACGTGGTAGACGGAGGGCTTCTGTTTGTTAGCTATGTCTTCTTCTCGGATGCCGCGAGGTTGGGACCCGGAACCTTCCCGTTAACTACCAGAAATGTAGTATCTGCCCCTTTAAATTCTTCGCTCGCATGGTCGCCAGAAGAGCCTGGATATATTTTTTCCCCAAATTTCTGTTTCTGTTTGATTTGGCTTATCTTATCATCTGCTTCTCAAGAAGAAAATTACGATGACGGAAATTGCCCTGCTAATCGCAGAGGTGTACGCAAGGGAGCGTGATTTTGAGAGATTGAATGCCCCAAAAGCTGTTAGTGTTCCGCTCATACAGCCGTCTGATGACGGACTTTCACAATGCTTAAAGGCATTCAGTGTTAAAATTCGTTTGATTGAGGAGAGCCCTGAGGAAGGGGTTTCATTGAGAAGAGCATTTGTGGAAGGGCAATTCTCCCCATGAATAGCCTGCCACCATATTTGATCATCAAATGTTAATGTACAGCTCAAGCATACGAGATGATTGGTTGGCCTTAAAATTATTTGTAAGGAGAACATCTTACAGTGACCCAATTTTTTGTATCACTGAATTTGGCTTAGTTTGTATATAATGATATATTTTTGTGTGTGTGCATTTAATTTTGTACAGTTTAGGGTTGAATTTTATCTGTAATTCATATATTAATTGTTTTAGGTTAATTTTATGGGTGAGGATTTAATTTTATAATTTGTAAATTTAAATTTAAAAATAGGTTTAAGTTTTCTTTCAATTAACTGTCATGAGATAATTTAAGTGTAAAAATATTCAAATTAAATGTCAAGATGTATAAAAGATTATGCAATGATCACAAGAAAATACTATCTTAAATAAATGAAATTTTTACAGTTCATGATATTAGTTTGGTATATATTTTGGATTTGACTATGTAATTTATTTTTTTCATAAACATTTTTTTTATTATAGTCCATGATCCATCACCTAATAATAGATCATAGAATATTATTTGAAACATTGATGAAGTAAAACAATTACATAATCAAATCCAAAAATATATGAAACAAATATCATATTGATAAATCATATAACCCAAAATATGTAAATGTATCATAATAATATAAATTTGAGCAAATATACCCTTTAAATGAGGGGTGTCATCTAAATAAGTATTGTATGTATGTGCTAACATAATCATGGAGGGTATCATGACCCAAAGATTTTAGCAACTTTTGAATCATCTGCTACATTCTTATTTATGTTGGAACATCCCACAACATTGGATGCCTCATGGAACAATGGAACATATAGTTTATATCTTGTTTCCATTGAGGGAGCCTTTGTCTCTAGTGTTTATTAGCCAAATTCCGTATACATATCACTATTAATGATAGCAAGCATACATCACAAATTTGCTTGCATCTAAATGAGGTAATTGACTCTAGGTTTTATGGTGATCAAGTATTGTTTAGATTTACTAGGAAGAGCCAAAGTGGTTCAAAATAGCCTTGTCGCTTTCGTGTTGTCCAAAATCTCTAATTAAAGTGTAGACTAAAAGAAATATATGTGGTTGTTGTTACATATTTCTTGAACATGATATGTTTGGGAAAAGAAACAAGGAATACTTTAGTATGCAATGGAAAATCCTAATAGCAGTATAACATTTCATTTTCCAATTGAAATACCTTTGTTGAATCAATTGGCCTTTAATTCACTTTTAGATCCTAAATGGTCTTTAAACCATGTTCAATCTACATTCACATTTGGATTTTCCTTGTTATGATTTCCTTGGCACTATTTTATGTATTACTAATTTATAATATGTATTTATGTCCATGATGGCCTATCCCACCCTATTGTGCGGTTTATTTTATGGTTGTATCTTTATGTTTGTCTTGCTATTGGGATTTTTGTTGTAGATTTGGTGAATGCCTATTTACATATGTCAAATGATGAAGGATAACACCTTTAATTCATTTACATCCATTTTTTCTAGGAATATCCCAAACATAACTTAATGTTAGCAATTATTTCCATCATGCAATTGTTTGTGCTTTGTGCTTGTGATGAGGCTATCTACATTTTTCTTATTGACTCAACCCTCTATGCTAATTTTGAATGTGTTTCTCATGCCCACCTATGAGAATGCACTCTTTTAATCCATGTTGAATTGTTCTCCAACATTACCACAATCAAGGATATTAAGTATATATCAATTATTGCTTTCAATTGCATAGCAATATTATATTAAGGGTGGATCATTAAATAGTTTTTTAGGATGTTTCTTGATTATTCTATTCACCAAAGTTCAAATATTCTTAAGATAGAATGGAATACCCTCAATATTTAACATTCAATCAAAAAAATAATTTAGACTCATGCTCTTTTATCAAATAATAAAAAAATATAATTTTATATATAATCTTCTAATTAAAAAATCTAATAAATTAACTATTATTGATTTAACTATAAGATTTTAATTAATATATTCTAATATACAAATTCATCACGAAAAATTAACATTTATGTCATATGATCTTTTCCATATCACATCCCTTATGTTTGGTTAACCTAACCCTTCTTCTAACAACATAGTTTCTTTTAAAGATTATATGAGATTATATTCACTCTCACCTTAGAATAAAAATAGTGATAAGGGCCTCATTTTTTGTTTTAATATATAACTATAAATAAATATGGGAAATAATTATGTTTATTCAAGATTTGTTGAGTAAAATTTACTACTCCTCTATTCAAATTAAGAAAGTGTTTTTTCTACATTACTAAGAGTTGTTCATGGGTGATTTCCTTAATGATATCATTATAAAGATTTGGATAATGTTTCTTCAATTGTCTTTCAATTAAGATTGAGCCAATGATGTTAGAAAACATTTGAATATGTTTCTCTTATTAAAAGAACTTTGAGAAATCCCTTTTATCCATGGATTATCAAAAAATATACCTAATCTTAATGGGCTATTAGAAGAACTTTTCAAGTCTACAAGACACACTATTCACCAATATTTTTTTCAAGTCTATTTGGAGGTTGAAAGAAAGGATCTTTAGGGCTTACCATCAATTGAAACCTTATCAAACTCATCCCTAACAATAAACAATAGGAAAAAATATCCAAGTTAAAAATATAAATGATGTAGTGACAATATCAGAAAAACTAGGAGGAATATTGTAAGGGGTTAAGCAAGAGGAACACTCAAAAGATAATTAGTGAAAGGGGGATTCAAATTGATTTGGGAGACAAGGAACATGGGAAAGAATAAAAATGTGATTGGGGATGAGGATAGAATGATGGGTACAACATGAAAAGAATGGGGGTTTGAGAAAGGCCAATAGGGGAGGTAAATAATATAAGGTAGGAATAAGGAGAGTAGGAAAAATGTGGGGATGAGAGAGAGAAATTTGTTGAAGAGGATGCTTGGATTTGAGAAGTAATGAATTCATTTATTACTTGTCTAGTTTTCTTGAGCAAATTCATATTGTAGTATGTATTCAATAGGAGGATATGAAGAGAATTGAAAAGTGAGGAGGGGTTAATAGTTTCATCATTAAGTTTACCTACAAAATTACCAAGAAGTTGGAGCTTATTGGTGATGTCAGGTTGCATTTTTGTTGTTTGATTTTTTAAAAGTGGCTATTATTTTGTAAATTATTTTTACTTTTGAGATAGTGGTATTTGCTTATGTCTTGAACATAGAGATTTAATTATTGGTCATTGATGAGGATGAGTTAAGATGATTACTGTGTCTAAGAGGGAAGGTAGAACATAAAATATGTTTTGGGATACAAGGTTCCCTAAAACAATAATTTTTCTATTTTTTGGATAAGTTAGTGTTTTATGTATTACTTCATATATAGCTTTATTTTACACTATATACACAAAAAAGGGGGGGAAACATCACACCCCAAATTATATGCTAGAAAAAACCTTAAAAAACATATCCAAATACAACAATAAACACTAGAGTTGTTAAGTAGCAAGAGTTATGGATTTAGTATGAGGATGAGATAGATTATGATCACTAGGTTTGTCCCAACCATTAGGAAGGTCTTGACTATATAAAATAGTTGTCTAACTTGTAAGAGAACCTTCTTTATTAGCTTTCTCATTGTCTAAAGGTTAAGTAAGATTCCTAATAGGAGAAATAACTAGCAAGGTGAGTAAACTTGTGAAGAATAAATTGAAACTAAATGAGAATGCTAGGACCAACCATGTACACTATGACTTTGAGCTCTATGTTGAGGAGGCTAAGAAGCCTAAAAATAATGAAAATCATGCTCATATGCATTATGACTATGTCCATACTAAGATTTGTAAGAAGGAGATTGACTTTTAATAGAAGGAGAGGTTTGTGAAAATATGGACACCATAAAATGTTTAGTACTCTAACGGTCAAGAAGCACTTGTAGATGAGCTACTTCAAGTATAATTCTATTAGCTTGCACTTGTATCTACGAGAGAACATTAGATAAAATTACTTACTTGAGAGATAATGAGAAATGAATATCATTATAACATTCTAAGAAGGAAAGAAATTATATCTTTCCAAATGCTAAAATGATTTTCCACTCTAAAAGTAAGTCATATTAGGGAAAAATTTGGAAGAATTGTGGGCCAATCCCATAAAAGAATTATGTGCTACGAAAAATGCTTAGGTCTAAAAGGATTGAAAAAATCATTGACCCAATCCCAAGTATCTCAGGATTTAGAATAAAACCAAAAAATATGCTTGAGAGTCTCCTAGTGTCTACAAATAGGACAACAATGATTGATAAATCCCAAATGAATCAATCTAGAAACAATAAATACACCTTGGTAGAGAATACACCACTCAAAGTGAGTAAGATTTAACTCAACAATGATTGACCAAATAACCTAGAATCAATATTGTTATGATTCAACTAAAGATTGAGATTTTGTACCATATGAAAATGTAGAGAGAGCTAAGCATATCCTTTATGGGGTTTGTAACTATGAAATGAAATATCATGATACCATTTCCATACTAGGGATACCATTTGACATATTTTGAAAAGAGATAAGAAGTAATTTAATAATTTACAATCTATGAAGTGTTAGGCTCAACAAAATATAAATTAAAAGTAAACAAGATAGATTGTGATTCTTTTTTATTTCCTTTTTATCTTTATTGTACTCTTTATTCTAGAATCTAAACCACAACATATTAAAATATTAAATACATTTTAGATTCCAAATAAAATAAATTAGAGAATGTTGTTTAGAGAAAATAAAGAGATGTGAGATAAGGAATACAATGACAATATGTTTAGGGCTATTATTGAACTTTGTTGTTCTAATTCCACTATGCTAGATTAGGTAGAAGAATTTTGTCTCTACATTTTATTTTTGTCAACTCTTTTCTTGAGCCTTATGTCAAGAGGATGGATTTGCACATAATTTTATTTGACCTTATGTAGTAGCATCTATATGAATACATGATCGTGTACTATTGTGTTGGCATGTATTATATTATTTGAACAACATCTTATAATACTTACTACCTACACATGTAATGTAAATTGGTATGTAGATGACATGGTGTTGTAGATATCTTTGTGGGTTTGTCTTAAGGCTCAATTGAATATTAAAAATTCTTTGATGATGATCAAACATTGCAAAGAATTAATAGAACTAAAGAACAAATGCCTTGGAAAATGCACATGTGCAAATTATAGGTGAATATTAAGTTACAATAATGGTTTATATTCTACTTCTTAATGCATATTACTAATTTATGTTGATTACTATGGTGCATTGTTATGCATTGTTTCCTCTACTTGTTGTATAGTCATGATCCAATTATTCCTTTATTTAATATATATTTTATGACTATCCATGTTCATTTAGATGTGAGAAAGCATATATATGTGAAGTGTAGTAAAAAAGGACAAGCATTAAAATGAGAAAAATAAGGTTTTGAATATTGCATACATGGCCATGTAGGGACATATCCAAAGGACTAAACCATGGGCATAATACAATCAAGATAGTGGAATGAAGAGGAATAAAATAAAGTTGGATGTTCAAATCTAAAAGGGTTCAAGGGTGACATAAGATATGCATATATGAATTGTTGGTACATTGAACAAATTCAAATGGTCATTATCATGCTTATTAAATAAAAATGCTAAAAGTGAATATTACACTAGAGTAGAAAATGTCAGTTGTCTTTATGTACTACAAAGTGTTCAAATACTTATACCATGGATCTATAAAGTCAAATATAACTTAATTTTGAAAGGTTCAAAGAATTATTGTAAATTTTAAATTTTTATAATGCATTATTTAGAAATCTCTCTTTAATAAGTGGGGGAGCTATACTATAGGATTTGAAAGTGAAATGTGTAAAAACGGATGCTAACTTAGTTATGCAATTATGCTATCACTACTTAATTGTAATTTTTTTAATTATTGCATACTTATCTTTCTTCCTTTTTTCAATTTACTTTTAAATTCTATTTAATTTTATTTTTTGATGGAAACAATAAAAGTGTATAGATATTGATATCTTTGCTCTTTTAAGTGTATTCTAACATAATAAACATGATATTTTAATTTAAAAATCCTTCTTAGATCAATTTTCCTTATCCATCAAAAACATTGGTCTAATTACTCTTAGCGAGTGATAAGTAGATGCATAACATAATTAAAAATACAACATCATCCTTATTCATTAAATTATTAGCTTATCGGCTATATATTGTAGGAAATTTCAGCTGAAACCTGTCTCACCCCGGTAATCAACTCTCATGAAACAACTTTTTAGCTAGCTGTCATACAATTTGCTCGTCATCCTCACTGTCTTGGATTTAATTTTCAAATCTCTCAAATTAGATTTTTGACTAGCATTTAATATGCAAATCCAAAAATGGAATCGGATTTCCATCTTGCGTGAGCCCTAAAACCTTGATATCTTCATCCTCTTCATTTATTGATTGAATCAACGACTATATGGAGATTGTTTGGTTAGTCTAATTTATTTATTTTTTTGTTGCGACATCCACCATCTCTACTATAGGGACTGTGGATAGCTTCTATAGGATTATGTCAGTTGTAAGGTAGAGAATTTTTCCATTAGACTCACAAATCTAGGAGCTCTGAAACACTGATATTTTTAGATCTAATTTTTGTTTATTGTGAACAGATTGAAGCAGTCGCTATAGAGAGACTGGTCTTGGTTCGCTTCATCTTTTATAAATTTCTATTGTGGTCGGTTGTCTTAAGAAAATTGTCTTTACTTTGTCCATTTTTCACAACACGACATGATTTGTGCAAAATTTTCAGGTAAGCCATGTGGGTATCTATACTCAACTGTAGATTATCTAGTTGATTCTCTTCCTCTATTTATTTTATCCCTCATCCCCTTCTCATCTCCAAATTAAATAAATATATGAATTTATTTAATTTGATCACTTTTTCCCAAATGAATTAAATCAATTATTAATTCATCCTTTTCTCTCTCCTAATGTCACATCCTCCATAATATTCTCTAATCCAGATTAATTTAACTAATCTATAATTAGGATGTGCAAACCCCTAATCATCATTAGGGTCACATCCTCCATAATCTCCCACTTGCCTCTAATCCCTCATCAACTTGCCTAAGATCCCATGTTTGTACAACCTTAATCACCCACTTAGGCTAACCTAATCTCCATGCCATTTATGACATATGTCCTAAGTCAACACTATTAAATTCCTTCTCCTTTTGGAGAAGGCACCCCCTTCCCCATGTGAAATTTTAATTCACATTTAATCTCCCAATGCATTTTAAGGAATTTATGGCATATGTCCTAAGTCAAGCCTATTAAATGCCTTCTCCTTTTGGAGAAGGAACCCCCTTCCCCGTGTGAATTTTTAATTCACATTTAATCTCCCAATGCATTTTAAGGTTCAATTTAAAATTCCTTCTCCCATCCCCATGAAGAGTTTTGAGGAATTTGTAATTCCTCACATGTCCTCTCAAGCACATGTGGACAAGGACCTCCTTTATGAGGAGATCTTGTCCCTTCCTAAGGTACAACCTAGTACTTCCATGTAACCTCCACATCATCCCCTTCTTTCCATCTCATCTGCCACATGTCACTCTGTGAGGGCTTGTGAGTTCTCAACTCACCCTAGCCCTTGATATCATCAACCTTGGCTCAATCTAGGCCCTCCATTCCTTTAGAGACACTTCCCCTAAAAATGGTGGAATTGATCCCATTTGCATCTATATCCACTTTTATAATCAACAATCCATTCTAGCAATCAAGCACACTTAGCACCCAAGTATCCAAGCATCCACCATTGTTGCAGCCATTCTAGAGCTTTCATCTTGCATCCATCCAACTACCCACATCCACCATTGCATTCATCTTCATCATAGCTTCATTTTTTACTAGGTTTTAAGCTATTTTTACATCAAGGAGCACACATATCAAACAATCTTGAAGGGCCAACCAAGACCATCATCTAAACAAGGTAAAAAGTTTCAATTTCTTGTGTTTTGTTTAGATTTAACTTGGCCTAATCTTGAGTGTTTGTATTGTGTCTTTAATCTTTTCATGGTCTTAGTTCTTGCATTTTAGTAGATTAAATTCACTTGCACACAAAGGCATTTGATGGAGATCAATATTGAAAGGGAGTTTGAACCCTTCATTAATTATGTAACAATTTGAGTAAAATAAATGCAAGACAGGCCAAATCAAATCAAATTTGATAGTTTAAATTACCTATTAGACAAAGTTTCCATAAAAATGTCATGATGGTTCTTATGAAATATTTCCTTCACATGCTATAAGATACCATCACCCTAGGTTTGGATACTATAATTTATTTATTTCTAATTCACATCTACCAAGGAAAAAATAGTACAAACTACTGCATGCATGGATCACTAAAATAGTTATTGTACTAAAAATGAAGGCTCTAAAATTCAAATTGGCCCCTATAAAGTAGATCTATGGAGCTATTTCTCACCCATAGAGCATGGTGAAGATGATATCCACTCTAGCTAATGGTAGGAGGGTTTCCAAATACCAACTTAGTTTAGAGGTTTCAGAGACTATGAGTAGCCCTATTGCTAGGATATGGGTAGGCCTATATATCTATGGAGAGTAGGGAGTCATCCCTACTATGTCACTTATTGAATATCAATCAAATATTAAAACAAGAAAAAGTTCAAAACTATAAGCATTTATTTAAAGATGGATTTAAATATAGAGGCCTATAAGGAAATTTATAGTTTTTGACGTCAATATTTTATTGGCTTCAAATACTTTTTTTAAACAATATTCAATCACAATTCATCGTTTACAAAAAAACTGCAACATGTCACCATCAAATTTTACCCATTTCCAAAATATGAACAAGTCCCACAAATAATGCCTTCCCTTGTAATTTTTTATAACCCTAGGGGGAATCCTTATTCTACATAAATTTTCAAATTAATATTTGTAGGGATTTGGATTTTATTATTGGTCTAACAAGTTGTTCATTCAATAAACATAACTTGCAATTAAATATAAATCTCTCTTACAATTAAAGTTTCATAAGAATTTCAAATCCATATGATTAGCTTTATTGATCTTAGGAATTTATTTTAGGAGAGAAGGGCCAAAACCTAGTTTATTTTAAACATCATTGTATATGAAAGATTCAAAACAAACAAAAAGAAGATTAAAAAAATGCCTAAACCTTGTATTATAAATCAAACCATAACTCAATTTGAGCTCAATAGAGTTCAAAAAAAAGAATGTACATGACTGTAGAAATCCAAATTTGACCACTTCCATATGGTCAAACTTGTCTCCTTATTCATCCCTTTACTCATCCTCTTCGTCGGTATTAATTAAATCACTCATTTAATTAATATTTCATCGTCTGTATAAGATTCATAAAGTATTTAATTCAATAATCAAATATTTTTACCTTTTACTTCTTTCCTCTCTAAATTAAATAAATACATCACTTTATTTAATTTACTCATGTGACCTCTTTGAATTTAAGTCAATTTTTAATTCCTCTTTTTCTCTCTCATTGTTACATCCTCCATAACCCTTTTCTAATCTGGATTAATTTAATTAATTATGGATTAGGATGTGCACACATTAATTAAAAAATTAATGTCACATCCTCACATCTTCCAATTTCTCTTTGATCTTTCATTAATCCTCCTAATCATGTGTTTGTACAACCGTAATCAAAGTCATTAGCCACATTTAGCATGCCTTTTTAGTCAACCTTTTCATTTTCCTTTCTTAGCATTGACCCTCTTTCCCATGTGAATTTAAAATTCACATTTATTCCTCCTAGAATCCCCTTTCCCATGCATCTTCTAAAATATTTGACTTGTCACATCAAGTCACATGTGGACAAGTGCTTCCCATTTTGGAACCTTGTCTTGTCCATTGGATTCTTCCAAACATGTGAATTTTTAATTCACATTTATTTTCTCAGCTACTTTTCTCTTCCCCATGGAGATTTTTGAGGAATACTAAAATTCCTCTCATGTCACTTTCCAACCATTTGGGAACAAGAAATTGCCTTTTAAGGCAATCTTCTCTTCTCCCAATGTACTTTCAAAGTATTTGTCCTTTTTCCACATCATGTACCTTACTTCCATCTCATCATGTCCTTTGGACACTTCATCCTCCACATGGCAAGATGTGAAGGCTTGTGAGTCCTCAACTCAATATAGCCCTACATCTTGGCCATGGTGGCTCAATCTTAACCATCCATTTCTCTAGAGAATTCAAATTCTTCTGTAAATACCCCCCCTTTTCTCTCATTTGGGGACCTTATGCATTTGATACCAAACTCTTGCCATTTTTCCATTTGAAGCCATACTTAGCCAATTTGCACATTTTTCCTTCATCATAACACTTGAATCCACTATTCATCTACTATCAACCATCTTGCCTCTCATCTTGCATCTTTCATCTCATTTTCCATCCAAGGAGCAACATCAGGAATCACATCAAGGGCCAACCACAGACAACGCGAATAAAAGGTATATCATTCATTTTGTTTTATCTTGTTTTTATTTGTGTTCATCGTAGCCTTATCATGAGGTGGTCTTGTGTTTATTTTCTCTTGCATTTTAAGATAGATCACAAACACCTGCATACATTTCTAGCACGCCCGATGGGACCCACAAACAGGTCTCTTGCTCTCAAGTTTTTTGTTGTTTTACTGTTTGCAGGTTCAGGTTGCAGAGAGGCGCACCTACCCTTGTAGAGAGGCGGACCTTCCCACAGATAGGCTAACCTACCCTTACAAAGGTGGGCCTGCCCTCCACAGAACCCAGAAACAATAAGTTTTTCCAACTTTTAATAGAGGGACATACCTGCCTAAAATAGAGGGGCGGACCCACCCAAAACAACATTTTTTAGAAGGTGAAAACTGCATTTTAAACACTATTTTCTACTATTTTGAGTACTTCTGACCTCCTAACATGTGTTTTTTGTGTCTGTGCAATGATTTGATGAGAATTTGGTGGAGAACAAAAAAGAAATTACTAACAAGTTTCTTGTAGAGCCGTTCATTTTGAAACTTTTATTAGTTGTTTGCTTATCTTTTTTGTTAATTGAGGCACATAGCTTAACTAGGAGGGGTGAAATTTACATTATGCATCGTGTTTGTGGTAGGCTATTGATGTATCCAATCCCCTTGCACTATTTGGTGATCCTGAGTGACGAGAAATCATAGCTTACCAAGTCCTTGAGTCATCTTCTTTATTTTTTTAGGGGACCTGCTTAGGGATTTCATCACCCCAAGGGACGATCCCAACCACATGTACCAACGGGGTATACAAAAGGGGGAGGCCAAAGCTGTACCCCAATCTAGCCACGTCATTATTCGCAAAGCATTGGGATTATGTGAAGAGTTGGTCTAAGCCTTTAGTATCTCGCTAACGTTCATCATCTCTTTTGTCTTGTTGGAATCTCTTGCTTCTTTCCATGCTAACATGGTACCATGACAGTTAATCACGAAATCATTATCATCGTTGCATTCATCCTGCATCCACAAACTATTAGTATATTACATATTGCATATCATATCACATAAAAAACATTAATCATAACACCATGCATTGCATTTCTATCCATGTATAATATAGATTGGTTATTCTAAGCATCTCATGAATCATCACATTGCATTCATTTGCATAAACATTTCATAAATCATCCCATATGATCATATATCCCATAAACATCCATTGCATAAACATACGAGCATAACATGTATGTAAGCACTATTAACAATCTATCGCATCATATGCATACATATCATCCATTTCCCTAATCATATAGGACATGTCATAAAGATATCCATTACACCATCACATATACATCACATATCATATATCTTGTATCCATGTCATAAGCATCATTTCATGCATTCATCGTGTCATAACAATTCATTACATATATCATCATCATATCACATCGTCATAAGTGCATATCATACATAGAAAAAGTACATTACATCCTACCATCCATCATTGCATAATATAGATTTGTTAGTCTAAGCATTTGCACATCGTAAAATTTTGCATATATCATTAAAAGTGCATAAGAAAAGGTACTAAAAAATAAATGCATCCATGCATCATCACATAGCATATTCATCACATAGACATCATAGCAGATCATTGCATAGCATATAGAAATAAGAGCCATCCACAATGCATAAATACGATAGGACATAGCATATCACATCGGATTAAAATCATAATCTCATATATCATCGAAAATAACTATACTGTCATGGTACAAAAGAATTGGATCAAGTGTCAAATACAGGTATGTGCAGGATCATCATGGAAAAAATAGGCCCTTAAGTGGAAAATAATTCAAAAAAACAGAGTTAGGAAACTTGACATAAAATTTTGAATAAGTTATCTATATTATTTCAAAAATATGTAAGAATAGAATTTGTAGCAAATTGAATGTAGTTTCTAAACTACTAGGTTTATTTTATTTTTTTTAATCTATTTGGTAAAATTTGAAATTTCAATGTAGTAGTACTTAAATTTCAAGGAAAAAAAGAAGTAGGTGTCTGTCTCACCACCCTAACCACAATAAAATGATAGTATTTTTTAATAAGATTCTATATATAAGTAGAGGACTCATGGCCTGATGTGATGCACATTTTTTTATAATTTTTTTCCAAGTAAATAATTAATTATGAATTTTTTATTACGACTTAAAAAATATTAAAACTCGTATGTCCAACCACCTTAACTTGGTCAAAACTTCATGAAATTCAATTTTTTTTATTTAATCCTATAGTATCACGAAGCATAGAATGTGACACATGTTCTAGATTCAAAAAATGTGATACCGTTTGAAAGCTAGAGATATTTTTCAATCAGCCTATCAATCAAGACTTTAGTCATAATTCAAATAGAAAATGAATAATAATTTTTTATTAAATTCAAAGTAAATCATAATTTATATTGGTGAAAAGCTAAGAATCTCCTTTAAAAACCCTTTTCGTTTCATCAATTTTGGATAAAAAAAAGTTGTCAGCCACATACCCATCATATCGCCACTTTTTGGCCCATCATGATCCTGCACATACCCATACATAAGTACAAAGGGTCCACTAGGCTATCAAAAATGAGCCCATCAAGCACAAAAAGAATCATGTCTCTGATCAAAACTGAGGCTAGCCATGTTGGCTACTGCCCTCGCCACCTGCCCTCTCCTCGTGATCCTCTACAAGTCTGTGGCCTATCCTCTGTGAAAAATCTAGTACTTGGGATACTTGTAACACAACTTGGTAATAATGCAACCTGTAATAGTCAGCCTTCAGGATGGCCTCCCTATATGATCAAAGCGATACCATGCTCTGGGAGGAAGAGGCAAACATACTCTTGATCTGCTGTCATCAACCCATCTCTGCCACTGCCTGTAACTCTGCAACCTATCTCTGCTAGAGCACCTAGTCCCACTCTAACCGTAACTGATCCCTCTTAGATGTTAGTTACTGTACCTGGGCCTGTAACTGCAAAATCTAGCCATCTCTAGGGTCTAGCTAGAGAGGTGGTTGTACGGGTGGCTGATCATGGCCCCCATCCCTAGGTGGTGTCAGAACCCTATTCTGTTGTCTTGGGTCCCAATCCTATCTCTATTCCCCCACCTATGGATCTGGGAGTGGCTGATCCTGTGGCCCCCTATCCTAATCAGGCAGTGGTCCTCTGCCTCCTCGGTCCTTGTCTCCATCCCTCGGCCTTGACTTGCCCCTCTACCTCTGGCTCTGCATCAAGCAAATGGTGTCCCTAGAACCGTAAGTCTAAGCGGGAGATAAAACCAGTCTTTGTATGCCTACGTGGTCCTTGCATCGGCTTGCCCCTGATCATATGGTCATGTCCTGGCCACTAGTTGTATGAAACTCTGAATTGCCTCATGGGAAAGTATATAACGGCCCTAGGAGCTCTGGCTCGTAGTCCATGCAAAAATGGCCATGTACTGATCATCTGGCCAATCTTGTGTTTCTCCAAACTGTCTTTGGACCCTGCATGATAGATACATCTTGAGCATCGTGTGCTCTCTGCCTTTCATCAGTCTATCCTGGTGAGCAAAAGAGAGCTGTTGAAAATCTTCAAACCATGCAAGCTATCCAAGGTATGGTCACCATGTAAACACTCACATCTCATCCAGGACTCTTCGCCAGTGGGTAATCCCATGTTGTCCTATATGGGTGAAAGAAACACCTCCTCTGTATTGCCAGACAACTGGGTCATCTGGCTCCGTCGTAACTGGAACAACTCATGGACAATGCACAACAATGTGCTCCCAAGACCAAACATGAAGAAGTGTAACGCTAGCCCCAAGTGCTTGGCCATCCAGATAAGAAAACTTGTGCAAATCTTTGTACAATGAGGCTAGAAGAATTGGCCCCCATGTAAAAAATGTTCGTCGTCGGACCATCTGCTCCCAAGCGAGCCCCCATCTAGGACTAAAATATCTGCCCTACCAATGTGGTGTGATGAGATCCGATATGATGGTTGATATAACCAATCGAAAAGAAGACACGACAGGCCTATGATGCTCTAGCTCAATTTGGCCCTCGTAGAGTACAATCTCATCGATGCCCATGACATTGTAGTAGGCCTCCCTCTCGACATCCATATCATAAATCACCCACTCACCATGGATGGGCAATCTCAGAATCCACCACACATCCTCTAGTGTGACTGTAGCCTCGCCAGTCAAGAGGTGGAAAGAGGATGTCTCACTTTGTCATCTCTTAGTGAGTGTCGTTAGCATCCCTAGGTGTGTCTGACCTGGTGGTGCATAGGCAATGTACCAAAGTCCAATCTGCCCTAGGTGCTCCTATTGTCACTCGATCAGTTCACCCAAAATGCTGAAAAGGTCTCAAGATGTGTGCTCATGTGAATAGATCTCTCTCGCCTCATCCTGCATCCAGAAAGCCACCATGTTAAAATTCATTGAAAAAAAATCCTAATCCTACTTTGTCTTGACATCCCAAACAACCTCAGTGTCGTTGTCTGTGAGGGTGGTGTAGTTTGCAAACTCCAAACTATGCCACTAGAAGCTTTAAACTCCCAAATCCCACCACGGTGTCATAGTTTGAGAAGGCGATTTAGTTTGTGAGTAAACACTAATTTCAAAGGGCATCGTGGCAGTGCACTTTGCGTAGGCGTCTGGGTTCTAAATTTAAACTCAAATTCCAAACTGCGCAGTGACGTTGCTACTCATGACAGTGACGCAGTTTGAGGCTGAGCAACACCATTTAAAGTTTTCAACATTGTAGTATAGAACCGCTCCTAGAGACCCAGTTTTCTAACGCATTAAATAGCATGAAAATAAAAAAATAAGCTCGACTGTTGACTCACCAGTGGTCCAATGCCAGGAATCCTCTAATGTGTCTGTACTCTGTCAGAAATATGCATGGGAAGTTGTCGTTGTGCCATCTCATGAAGGTATCAGAGCTCAAAATTGCAAGATCTCTAAAGGTTGAATGTGAAAATGAATTGGAAGTGGCCCCTCAAGGCCTATTTAAACCTAAAAATTAAGGTTTTTTGACCCTGTTTAGCCGTCCAGTTAGGGTTTTGGACCCCCAATCCTATTTTCGTCTGATTGAGGGTTGTTTTGCACCATTTTCTGTGTTTTATCTATTTTTTTAACCTCTGAAATCCTTTCTGGACCCGTTGGGCACGTTGGTCCTCTTTTTCGTGAGATCACCCAAAAATCAAGATTTTTGTTTGATCTCTCGAGGGGGCAGTATATCGGCATAATTTCTCTCATTAGGGTAGCAGTGGGGCAAGTTTTGAAATCAAAATATTTTGGCTTTTGATTGAGACACATTATTCTTTGAACCAATGTAACAAGTACTTTGCTTCAAAGAGGGGCAAAATGTAGACAATGGAAAATATACCGACATACTTGATCCCAATTTACTAACACCATTTTATCCTGAATCACCTTCTCATCTTGTCATCACTCTTCGTCCCTTAATTAAATAAATAATCATTTATCTGATTAAGTCTTATCTTTTGTTAATTAAATCAATTAATTTGATCTAATTAACCCTATATCTCTATTTAATTAAATAATATATTTTATTTGATTAAATCTTTAAAGTCACTCTATTGAATTAAATAAATTAAACCTTATTTGATTTAATCTAACATCATCCCCTTTAATTAAATAAATCTTTAGAAATCATTTATTTAATTAAATCTAAATCACATTCTTCTCATCTTTTGATTTAAATTAACCCATAAATCTAAATCAATTAGTCATGTATCATCTAATCCCCCATTAAATTAATTAACCCTTGATTAATTTAATTCTAATCCATGTCCCATCCTCTAGCTTTTTCCACTTGCACATGAAAATACATTTAATTCATTTATTAAATCTGTATTTTCTCTCAACTTGGCATCTTTAGAGAATATTCCTCCAAATTTGAAAGCCCTCCAAGTGGATTTTGTCCTTCCAACAAGACATTCATTTCATCTTACATGTCCTTGTGCATTGAGCCAAGTGGCATTTAAGTCATTCTTTTTTCCCTCTTACATGTCATTTCACTATTTTTCAAATTCCACCTAATTGCCTTTATGGGCACATTCATCAAAATGTGCACATCCTTGGCCCATTCACATATTGACAAGTGGTACTTGGCCATTGGTTGAAAGTTAGTCCCACTTGCTTCATTTTGGGCATTCTTCCATCTTGTCTTTCTATAAATAAGAGGCTTCTCTCCTCATTTGACCATCCACAATTTGAGCAAACTTACTATACTCAATTTCATCTTCAAGCATTATCATTTTCATCCATTTCATCAAAGTCTTAGCTAGGTTATGCAGGTTTTTCATTATGAAGCACACTTGAATCTTCAACAAAGTGGATCACTCTTCATCACTCATCTACATTGCATCATTGGAGTTGGGAAAGGGCCAATTTTCACATCAAATTGGCACCAACTCCCCCATAAGATCAAGAGTTTTCATGTTTTTAATAGGATTTAATCTATCTCCTTGCTTTTTCATTGTGCTTTTGATTTTATTCCTATTTTGAGCATTGCTAATGGATTTTATGGGGAACTTTGATCTTAACTTGCATTTGAATATTCTAATGTGTTTGTTTATTGTGTTTTGCAGGTATTAGCATCTTGGTTCTACAATTCTAATCCATTGAATGGACCTCTTCTGATAATTTTTTTGGAGCTCCACTTATTAATAAAATCAAATAATATACACATTAATATATAAAACATGAAATATGTAATACCATAAGTGAATAGTCAATCATGACAAGCCTCAATAATTTTCTACTTGTGTTCATCTACCTAAGTCGAATGTGCCTGAATTGGAGTTGTGACCCCCTATAATAAGCATGAATAAGAAAATTAGGCTAAGTATTACTATCATTTAAATTTACACTAAGAAATGTGAGATAAAACTATAAGAAATACATAATAAAATTTAAATTATTGGCTTATACGTTTGTCAAAGATATTGAATACAAAACTATTGTAGTAACTCCCACCTCCATCATAAATGAACATGTTAAGAGTTTGAATTGATGTATTCAACTAAAACTAGAATAATATTATTTGACCAAAATATACATAATAAAATTTAAATTATTGGTTTGTACCTTTGTCAAAGATATTAAAGACAAAACTACTGTAGTAATTCTTGCCTCCATTGTTCCATGAATATTATGAGTTTGAACTAATGTATTCAACCAAAAGTAGAATAATTTTATTTACATACATAATGATTAAAAATAGTCAAATTTACATTAGTGAAAGGTTACATATGACCCTTACCATGAATGGGTCTTGATTTTGAAGGTCCAACATCCACCTCTTCATAATTAAATGTGAATTTGATGATTACCATTGATACAAGAGATTATTTTGTTAAAAATTACATACTTTTGGACTCGACATGGCTCAATAATCAAGTCTCGGAGGGCCAATCAATGTATGATAAATACTTAAACCCTATAATTTTATATTACATATAATTCTTTAATTATTTTTCATTTATAATAGATTAATATATTTAATTTTAAATTTAAAAAGGAAATATATAAATTACAAAACCTTATTGAAAATTATCTATTGATCAATGCCAAAGGTCCTATCTAATAACTCATATGTGAACACCATATTGTGTAATATGGATTTATCTTCCTCTTGGCCCTATGTATATCATATTCTTGAAACTATGTAGTATCCTCAAGATGTGTATCATGAAAATGCCTCAACCCATAAAAAAAATAGATCCCTAAGAATGATGAGGGTGTGGTGACTATCAATGCCTAAGAACCTCACTCTCATCACCTTGTGAAATAGGCATACTATGCTATAATAAGGTCTATATGAGGGAACCAATAGATTATGAGGCCTTAACTTCAAGAATCTCCTTCATAGTGTAAGGGATCATGACATGGTAAATAGATGGCCTAGCTAGATGTCTCAATGGTTGGTATTGGGCATGATGTGTGCCCCCATCCTATGTTTAAAGTGTTTTCCTCTACCATAAGAATTAGACATATCAACATAGTTTAAAATATTTTTGAGGATGAACTCAAAATAGATTGTTCTCAATAAAAATTATGGTACCTCATTGATGGTAAAAAACCATCCATCACTTATCCCAAAATTATCATTCTCCCTTGGTGTTGGAACCAATGAATAGGGAATATTTTGTAACTTTGATGCATGGGTGTATTGCTTCTCAAATCAAAAAATAATGCACCCAAACCAAATTTTAAAAAATTATTATCTTTCACTTGTTTGTATGATAATTTTATAGAATAAAATTTTTACACATTCTCCCTATGATTTCACCACGTGTTTATTTGGCCATTGATTGAATTTATATGAGCAATAATATATTCAAAGGATATGACAAGGGATCTACAATTTGTTCTCATTATATTAGGATTTTTTAAGGTTTTAAATAATATTTCAAGTTTTTTTCTATTTTCTTCATTTTACACTAATATATTTTCTTGTGCTTTCTGTAGATGATGGGGAACAAACTAAGGAGTTTGAATAGGATAATTTTTTTCCTACTCTTTAGCAAGATTTACCTTGTATAATTGGTATGTTGGATTGTGGTTTGGAGGTGTTGAAGGGTTTTTATTTATTTTTAAATGATTCTATCCCTACTAGGAAAGATTCTATTACTTATACCCCACCACATATTACCCCTCTTATATTTGATATTATGATATATCCTTTGGTTTTATGGTGCCTTGTTTTGAGTTATAACACATGTGGTAAAGTTGACTCTAATACTCATTTGCAATATTTTAGTGCTACAAGTTTGGATTATGCTTATGATGATAAAATTTTGGTTAAGCTACATAATTACACTCATATAGATTATGTTATTCAATATTTATATTTTTTTGGCTCTTGCCTCTATCCATTATTTTGCCAATCTAGCTATAATTTTTTGTAAGTCATTTTTTATTGTATATGAGTTTTAAAAATGTTGTTTCATGTTTATTTAAATGTACTCAAGGTTTTAATAATCACATTTATGATTACATGTTTTCTATTTTAATATCTTTGTGTTAAAATGAAACATTATCTTCTTGATGATGAATTTTGAGTCATTTTTATCATGGGTTTATTACCTCCTATCAAAAAATCTATTTTTTAATAGATATTATTCTTTCATATCTATGTGCTCATGTAAATAATGTGGAACTCAAATTACCTGCTTCTAATGACTAAAAATATGGGTCTTCACATACATCTCTCATTCCTTCTTATCCTTCAAATTTTCAAAAGTCAACTTCTTTCCTAAAGGATAACGATAATAAATAAATGAACCTAAAACTAATCATATGGTTTCCACTTATAATTCTCTCTTTCAAGAATCAAATATATTGAAAATTAACTATTAGGTTTGCACGTATTTCAATATTGATCTATAAAAATGACAATAATTTCAATATCTCTTACCTTTCGAACTATATTTTTTTACTATATTTTGAATACATTGAGGATTTTGATCTTGAATTTCTTTTGTTAATGTCTTCTTTTTTTCTAAAACACCATGTATAATATTTTTAGTGTCATTTTTATCCATTCATCCAAATTTTGAAATAAATTATATTTTTACATTATGTTCTTTATTCAATATAGTAAAAAAAATGATTAGTTTTCAAAAAAATAAGGGGGACCATGCTTAAATTTTTATTTTTCAAGATGTATCAACTTTGAAAATTAGTAAAAAATATTTATTGATTAAAATATTGGCAAAAAAATCAAGCATAAACTACATGATGTTAGCTATTTTCCATCAACGAAATTTTTGAAACTTAAAAAAAATCAACATTTTAGAAGGAACACATCAAACACTATATTATATTTATCTGACAAAAAAGGACCACCTTGTGTGCTCTCCCTATTTGAACCTCTTAATCACCACTGTTTTAAAAAAAGAAGTAATTAGCTTAGAAAATATATTTTGAAAACTATGACTTTTTTTCTTATTACATCTTCAAATTTGAGTGTGTCTATCTAAAATTTCTCATCCAAGATCATATTTTACTTATTTAAAAAAAAAGTGGCTACTGTTGACCCCCTTTTGGTGCCCTATTTCCATGCACATACCTAGAAGTGTTCACAAATTATAGACAAGATCATAATTTAGAAGAAAATGCTTAGCTTATCTTATCTCCATCATAAAAGCATCCCCCATAATTATAGCATTATACATAATTTTTTTATGGGAAATAGGATGTACCACCAAAGAAAGATGAAAATCTTTTAGCCTCCCTAAATAAATAACATCATTGATTCTTCTACTTAGAGATTCGATAAATATCACAAAAATAGAGGAAGGTTATGGGATCCCCTTGCTTGAGATTGTGATTGCATCTAAAGAACCCTAAAGGGTGCATTTTAACCAGCACAAAGAACATATGATTAGAAATGTATTTCTTAATTAAATCTCTAAACCTCTTTCCAAAACCAAATAGCCACAAAATCTTATTCAACAAATCTCATGATAGTTGGTCATAGGCCTTTTTCATATCTAGCTTTACAGTAAAGTTGGCCTTTTAACCCTTCCCCATAGAATGTATAATCTCATGGGTGGTAATGTTAAAGTTAAAACTATGTTTTCCTTTAAAATACACTATACTAAGGAGAGATAAATTCCTTTAAAATATTGTAAAGAGAGTTACAAAGACTGATAGGTTGAATGTCTAAAAAATGAGATGCTAAAAAAAAAAATTGACATGAGAACAAGAAAAATATTATTGAGTTCCTTCAATAGAATGCTAGAGGAGATAAATTCTTGTATGACCTCCATAATATCCTTAGAGATCACTTCCTAGAAGACCTAGAGGAAGGGGTGAGAGAACCCATCAAGCCCTAGAGCCTTATAGCCATCAAAAGAAAAGATGAAAAATCAAACCTCTTCTCTTACTACTGTAGCCAACAACATCTCGTTGTCCTTATCAAAGAGGGAATATGCTCTACTAAACTGGTCATATGAACATCATTCATGTTGATAGACAACAACTTCATGAAAAAATAACTTGTTTTCTTATATCTTTCTCCTCTAATAAGATATCTCATCTTCCTTGATTTCTTTAATTCTTCCTTGATTTCTTTAATTCTGGTAGCCATTATATGTTTAATGATATTCAAGTGGAAGAACTCCATATTCCTATCACACTCTTTTAGCCCATTTCTACCTCTAAAGCCACTAGATTATGATATTTGTATAGTAAAGATCTTTCCTTTACAAATATCTTTTGATTCATCCCCTTGAATTGTATTTATTTTTAAGTGATCTCTAACTATAAAGCAACCTCATTATTGGAGGAGAAGACTTCGACAAAAGTAAGTTTATTACATCTTTTGATGTTGTGTTTGATATTTTTTTGTCTTTTGCATGCCATCTAAACATGTCCAAACCAATTGTCCACATTTTTCCAAATATGAATGGATGCTCCTTTCTTCTTTCATTATCCATATGATTGATGTGAAAAAGAAAACCCATAGTTTTGTTTTAGTGAATTTTTTGATAGCCCAATGTAAAGAAAGAAAACCAGAAATAAACTTATCTAGTGAGTCAGCAGATGAAGAAAATCGCACAAATCCTGTACACCTGCCTCTCATAACACTATTCCTTTAAATTAAAACGAATATTCCAACAGACTTGAGCAGTATTCAGATCTCAAAATGATTTATAAAATATATTATTTATAATAATTTCAAATTTAAATTAATATTCTATTTTTTTTATCAAATTTGTGAATTACAACTCGCATTCACAATTTTCAAAATTAATTTGACAAAGTGAAGAAACAAACGGAAACTGTCACAGTAACGACATGACTCCAACATAAAACGAACATCTAATCAAAATTTTACAGTTACGTAACAGAAATAACACAACAACAAAATTTACACATAAAAAATATCCCGCCCTTCTTCCATGGTTTTCCCACCGTTGGATTGAAGAGTCCCTGGTTTAGAACTTCGTGGGACACGTGGCAGAAACGTTGTTTCTGCTCATTCTCTATAAATTGAAACCTCTTACTTCACTTGAGTTTATGTCTGTGTGACTTCACATGAGATTTATCTGTTTCTGGGAAAGTAAAAATGGCGGAATTTGCAATATTAATGGCGGGAGAGTATGCCAGGAAGCGCGAGTTGCAGGAATCGAACGCAAAGAAAGAGATGGCTCGTTCTCAGACTGCAGCTCTAATGAGGCAGTTAAAAGAGGAAGTTTCAGAATATGTGAAGATCTCCACTGTTAAATTTGTTTGGGGGTTCCAGGAAACGGCTCGGCATGGGGAGTCTTTAAGCGTAGGGTTTGTGGAAGGGATTTTCTCCGCTTAGCAGCCGCCCCGAATATTTATCTCTCTTTATCTGTATAAATGTAGAACTGAGTTATATTTAGAAAGGCACTAACACAGTTATATTTTTAATCATTCATATAGACTGAAATATCATGTTCTGTACAGTTTGAGTTATTTAATGGAAACAATTTTACGTGCTGTATTTGTAACTGATAAATTTTAATTATTCGGGGACCTTTTGCCTAGTTTTTTCCTTGATCTGTCTTTATTCATAAATGAATAAATGTACGGCTGAGGTGTTTAATAGTGATTTTTTTTTTTTTTTTTTTTATAGTATATTTTAATAAAATAAATAAGTGGTGCAGCTAACTAGTTTTTGTCATTATAATATATTTGAATAGTTCAAATTTAACAAATAATAATTGTTCTATACTGAAAACATTTTTTATTTAATCTGATTTGTAAAATATTGATTTAACTAAAAGCAATAGAAATTTAAATATTGTTAATCAATAATGTTTAATATAAATAATATTTGTCATTTTAATATAAATATTTTTTAATCACTTGATTCTAATATAAAATATTGATATCAATAATCAAAAATATTTAATAGTAAATTTATATACTATAAAAATATTATTTTTATTGAAAAAATACAATATTTTATATGTTAAATTTATATAGTATTTTTATTAAAAAATAATAAAAAATCTAATATATGAAATTTGTTTTATGATTTTGCAATATAAAATTTCAATAATATTTTAATATATATTAAAAGCATAAGAGTAATATTGTTAATCCTCTTTTTTGAAGAAATGGAATTGAATAATACATTAGTTAACTAATAATTTTGAACTTTCAAAAAATTCTAATAACATTTATTTAAAAATTTAAAAAATAAAAGATATTATGAATATAAATTCAAATATTTTGTAAAATATATGGTGCACATGTATGTATGTGCATGTATATTATCTATATCCATATATACATATATAGACTTATATATGTATATATATCTATATACATCTATATGTGCGTGTATATGTATGTATGCATATTCCAATTGAAAAGGTTATATTTAGGTATATCAAAGACTGTGGACTCCTTGCTAATTCTCTTTTTTATTTTCATATTTTAAGACTTTGAAGTGCTTCACATAAAAAAAGAGAATTAGTAAGAAGCTCATAGTCCTATTTTGATATACATAAATAAGAATGTTTTCAACTAAAGCAAACCCCTATTGAATAAGATTTTGGGTTTTAGGTTAAAAAATCAAATTCATGTGTTAGTCCTAAGAGTGGTCTCTTGGCGGTCTTCAAAAAAAGGAGGGAATCCTTGAGACGATGGTGTTGTGCGGTGGTCTAGCATGGGCTAGGGCCTGCATGCCCTAGCTTGTGTCTCTTGTGTGCTGGTATGACTGTGGGCCACTTCTTTGATTTCTATCTGCTTTTGTATGGTCGCTGAGGGGGTGTTTGAGGGTGTCGGGGTTTGGGTGAGTGCAGTGGTGTCTCCTTTCACTCATTTTTGGTGTAGGTTTTGTCTTTGTTTACCCGTTATGGTGGAGTTTCAGTTCTAGGGTGTTTGGCCTTGGTTGTGCCATCGCTTCGGGGTTTTGTTCTTTTATATTTTGGGAAAGGTTAAAGTGGATTTTTTTTCCTTCTACTATGGCTTTGGGAGAGGCATTAGGAGCTAAATCTCTATTGGATTTGTGTGCGACATTTGGGGCTTCTCCAAATCAACCAACGAGGGTTTTTTATAACAATTTATTCTTAAATGAATATAAGAATGGAGGATTTGTGTTATCTGGTGGTTCTCGTATTCTGAAAACCAATCATTTCCTGGAACAATCCAAGGATAGGCCAGTTCTAGTTGTTCAACCAGAATTGATTACGGAGTAGGGTGTTGCCATTATAGTGGTTTACACTTTCTGGGAGATCCTGATTTTTGTTGAAATCACATATTTTAGAAAATGTAATGACTTAGGCCTTGAAAAGTTCCACTTAAAGGATTCTAATTGAAGAGGGTTTGATCAAACCACCTTAGACCAATCCCCCTTAGATAGAACCCCGCTAGTTTTAAACCATACCTATAACAAACTCTCCTTTACACCTATCAAAATGCTGATAAAAAACCACTTTTGATTTACCTTTTGGGGGGTCAAATAAATTCATTTAAAATTTATTTTTTTGTAAGTATGTAGTCCTTATTATAAGCTTCCAAAAAAGTATAATTTAAATTAAATTTAATTTGATTATTATATTTATTTTTCATTTCTTGTGAATGTAGGTTTTTCACCTAAAAAAAGCTCTATGTTCTGCACATGTGGAAAAATAGTAGATTATCAAAAAAAAATTGGAAAATATGATTGCACTAGATATTGAAGTCCTTGATCCAACAAAAAAATAAAAATTGAATTTCGATACATACAAAAAAAGTTACGCGTTATACAGTCCGCCTATGTCTGAATTGTAATTGGTTTCACTTCGAAACTTCATTAAGGAGAAAATATTCAATAAAACACTATGAAACCAATTGGAAGCACTAGATATCATAGTTAAAAATCTAAATTTGAAAAAATTATAATTTTATCCTTCATGGAAAAAAAGTTATGTATTATACGGTGAGCGCCACTCCTTAAAAATGTTGTTTACTGAAAAAAATAGTTTACAAAGGAGATGGAAAAAGAAGTGCAATTTAATTCAAAAAATATATTTAGAATCTACAAATAAAATGTCACAAATCACTAGTTTGCATCATCTTCAAATTCCTCATGGTTTAGCCGCTATAGGTTCCTAAAAGTGAAGAATTAGTTAGAAAAAATTATTTCAGTATCCGGTTTGGCCAAAAATTGTAAACGAATATTATGGGATCACCCAATATATTGAGTATTTCTTGAAGCATGCCTTTCTTTGTAAATTCATGGGAATGAGAGTTTCACTCCAATTTTTGGAGTCGTGGGCTCAACGGACCTGGTCCCTGGAGGGTGAGATGGAGATAATGTTGGTGAATAGTTACCTCATGGTGTCTTTTAATTACATTGCAGATCACAATAGAGTTTTCGAAGGTGGGCCTTATTTCCACAACCAAAGTGGTTTATTTATTGAACCTTGACATGCGGGTTTTGATCCTTTAGAGTAGCTCCTGAATCGGGTTCTGATGTGGGTGCATCTCCAAAGATTTCTAGTTGAATGTTGGTGTAACAAAATCTTGAATAGGATTGCTTTGATGTTGCGGAAACCAGTGGGTCCTTCTCAACAAACCCAGGATAGAAAGGTAATGACATTATCTCACATTTGTGTTGAGATTGACTTAAGTAACCCTCTTCTATATTTTTTGGAAATTCGTGCGGGTTCATATTCTTGGGTGCAACAGCTAGATTATGAGACATTGCCCTTTCGGTGCTGCCTATTTCATGAATATGGCCATCTGCATAAAAGATGCTCAAGGTCTAAATATTTTGAATCTCAAACTACTCAGCCTCCTCGTAACCCCCCTAAGGTTGACAAAGGCAAGGATCCCATTCTTGGGGATGCTATAGGTGTAGAGGGTTTTATCCTTGTTAAGGCTCGTAATAGGAACCGTGGTAAAAAAAAGGACTCTTAAGGATGGACAGGAAGGTAATACCTTTAATAGATTTGAGGTTCTAGATGATCTAAGTCAACAAGAGGTGAATTTGGGTATGTTGATTATGGATCAGGGTGTTTTGGAAGTGGTTCAGGAGGGCAATATCCCAAAGTACAACCAAACTTCCCAAGAGGGTGGTGCTTTGCAAATGGATATAGATCTTAGTTTGATGGTTCATGGGAGGCTTCAGTCTCTTGTGGATGCAAAGATGGGGGAGGGAGAGGTCTCTACTCCATTGGTGAAAGTGGGATCTAACTCGGTAAAAGGCAACAAGAATTCTCCTTCATTGGGACTACTTCAGATTGTTAAAAAAAAGGGGTTACTAAGAAGTCCTCTAAGGTTGGGAGAAAGGACTTAGAAAAAATCAAGATGATGGATTTTGGATTCTAAACTGTACCTGAGACAACTCTATGTCCGAGGATGACAGCGCAGGTTTGGGACAATAGCACGGTGTGCTAGAGTCTCTCTCGCGCTAGCATCTATACGGCCAAAAAATGAGAAATACAACAGAGAAGACCAGAAACCTACTTAACAGTCCAGCTAATTGATTTTAACAAAAAAGACAAAATGATAAAGTACATAAAGTAAATATGAAAATAGAAAAATAAGTAGATGGGAATTAGGGTGATGAACACCAACTCACTGAAGCACCAGTTCACCAGCCAACTCCACACACAAGATTCACCTACACACAAGCAAGAAGGGGAAAATTGTTGGGGCTACATAGGGGTTTGCCTCAGTCAAACCCCTGCTTTGGTGTTTCCACCTCCACGGACAACCAGAAAGCAACGAAGTAGAAAATTATGATAAAGAAGATGAAAGAAGTGCATTGAACACTACAAAAGACTAAGCTACTCTATCAAATCACAAAGGAGAGGAATGAAGTGTCACCACCTCCACCCAAACGCTCTCAAGGCCAATGAAGGGAGAACACAAGCATCAAACTTGGCAAAGTCACCATAGCCGCAACCGTGGTGAAGTGAGGTCTCATAAGACTCCAAGCTCAAAACTTCTATGGCGGCCTCACATGTGCAATGTGGAGTTGATGGAGTGTCAAGTTGGTGCAATGATAAAGTTGTGAAAAATGCTAGTAGAATACTTCAAGAGTGTGCTCAAGAGATCCCAAAGTGTGAAGAATATTGAATGTGAATGAAAGATTTGAAGTGAAAGTGAGTAGAGTGGATTTGAAGGCAAAAGAAAGTCATTTTAGGTTAGTTGGTCGCACAGAGGCGTTACAATTTGACCCCCAATCGGGTGTGTAACATCTTTGTGGACTTTGGACATAGAAATCTGTTAGGGATGACAGCATGGTGCGTAGACATCTACACGCCACGCTTACGTGACTAACGAAAATTCCCCCACTGACATACAAAACACACACCAATTGGATGCATTCGGGATGGGTGATGTGGAATTTCGCCTTCAGATTTGATTTTCTAAGGTGAGCATATGTGAGAGAGGAATTTACACAAGGGGTGCAAATTCGCTCCTATACATTTTGCCCCCACTTCAGCGAGCATGAATATCGATGAGCGTTAAATAAAGTAGATCGAAGAGATATAAATGTATACTTGAACCATTGAGGAAGCAGACCGTGATCTGGCAAACTCAAAAGTGTAGGGCAGGCAAAGGACTCCACATGTACTCTCTCTTGAGGAGTTTTGATCAGAAGGACTCTATAGCTCCATGAAACTACGAAGTTGCACAAAGAACACCGAAGGCCCTCAGACCGACAATGGAAAAACCCCACAAGATGTAAGTGCCTTATAGGCCTACAGACCTACAAGAAGGCATCCCCCAAGTACTCTCTCATGAAGGAAGCCTAGTGTTAGGGGACTCTACAAAGTCAGACTAGAAAGCGACTTCATAGGCATACCTACAAAGCAACATGTTAATCTATAGATAAAACATGTCAGAAAACAATAAGCAACCACATAGGAAAACAAGTGAACAGTCGCACAGACAATCAAAAAATTGAAAGGCTTTCAAAGGGACCCCTCGAGAACCCTTCAAAAGAAGAGGGGTCCACTCATGAGATGCATTGTTTAAAAGAGAGAGAATGCTTTTCGTAAATTGATTCATCATCAAGGAATTCTTTTGAAAGATGTTCACTTCGTCAAGGAATTCGAAAGGAAAAAAATACCCCTAGGGGTCCAAACTGAGAATGGGATTCTGGAAAAGGTTTGCAAAGATTTTTGAGAAATATTCATTGGCAACCAACGCATTTTATGAGAATCAGAAGGCTGACATGGCAACCCTCCCAGGTGGTGCATGCTAAATGTAGAGGCACATGACATCCTAAGGAGAGAAGAAAGAATTGAAAAAGTAATGTTGTGGCCCATGGGACATGAAAATATATTAGCGTGGTGATGTTGTCGCACACACACAAGAGAACAAATAGGCACCACAACATCACAACTCAAGGAAAGAAGAGAGAAAGATAATAAAAGTGAAAAACAAAACAATGACATCACAAATAGAGAACACAGGATCTCATTTTTTAAAATATGAATTTTTGGTCAAGTTTGTGCTTTAATTTTTGGTTCAAGAAAAGGTTTGGGGATCCAAACCTAGGCCTTGGGCCTGGTTTGAACTGCAAGTTGAAGGTCCTAGCAATGTCACAAGAAAATAATGACTTTGGGCACACGTTTGAAGACATTTTTTGCAGATTTTTTTGACGAAATTAAAACTCATTATAGATGAGACAGTGTAGATTCCAAATATGTATTTTTTTTACAATTGGATTAATTTTTTATTTTTCATTTAATTTCTAACGAAACAAGTCCATAAACTTGAATTATCATGGTTTTTAAGTATTTTAATAACTTTTTATTAACATAATTTTTTGACCAACGGATTGCACGAAAGTGTACTTCAGACAATTATTTTCAATTTAAAAAAAATCAAAAAAGATAAGTTTAATTCATCTTATGCATGACGTACACAACGATTTCTCAAAACATCAAATATGGCCAATAAAAAATTAACAAAAAAAAAAATTTAATAAAAAATAAAAATAAAATATGGAAAGCGTGCTTTAGCGAGTTAAAAATCTTTTCCCAAAAGGATTCAGAAAAATATGATTATTTAGGTCAAAATATGGATGACGTACACATGCATGGTATGGTAAAAAAAATTACTTTTAAATAGTGGTTTTTAGAAACACCTATTGAAAATCAATTTGTATAATCTGGGTATTGAAATAAATTACATATTTGGAAACTAGACTTCAAGAACTACATTTAATGATCTACGACTTTTGTCAAGATTACATTTCTAAGTGCTTCAAATTTTAAGGTCAAATGTGTCAAATTCTGAAAACCAGGGAAAACACTTCCACTAAATGGCCAAAAAGTGGACTCAACTTCTTGCCATTGCCCATAGTAATAGTATATAAATAAACTATCATAAACCCCCTACTATATCGGACCATATGAAGAATGCACGAGAAGACAAAGTAAAAATTAAAAATTGGGTCTACATGGAAGGGAAGCCTAAATGCCCCCAACACTTTGCATCGTCCCTAATTTGCTGAAATTCAAAACACATAGTTTAGAGGAAGAATGACGATACAAATAGAGGAATTTTACGACACATAATCAATCTTATATCCAAGCACCAACAAGGGTGACAAGGGTCATCCAGGAAAACATAACACAAGCACGGGGGAACACATCACAACAAACACACACCTAGTCTAAAGGTAAAGAAGAGGCCTCCCCCTAACACTCTTCGACCAAAAGGTCGTCTGCTTCCTAATCTAGATTGTTAGTTCAAAAATTGGTTCGAATAGGATATTATTAGAGACACATGGAATAATATTTTTTTGCATACATGAAGAAATGTCATAAATATCAAGAACACAACAATTTGATTCATTCTTCTACTTTCGAACTTTGTGTCCAAGTTCCTATTTGGCCATTCTCGGTTTGGGGTTTGGATCTTACTGGAAATATATCACTGCCTTCTTCTGCTAGACATAAATTTATCATTACTGCAACTGACTATTTTACAAAATGGGTAGAAGTTATCCCTCTTTGTTCTACGACAGTTGATGCAATATGTCGTTTCATATTGGAACACATTATTTCTCACTTTGATCTCCCTTTTGCATTGATTTCAGATAATGGAACTCTGTTTAAGAATAATGACGTGAAGAAATTATTGGAAACATTTAATATTCAACATTGCTTTTCAATGCCATATTACCCACAATCAAATGGACAAACATAATTGACTAATAAGAATCTTGAACAAATTTTGTGAAAAATAGTAAGTAAACATAACAAAGATTGGCATACTCAACTAACCTATGCGTTGTGGGCTTACCGTACAAGCGTTAGAACATCTATTGGAAACACTCCCTATAACCTTGTTTATGGTGCTGAAGTGATAATTCCCTTAGAGTTAGAAATATCTTCATTGTGAATTGCTCTTAAAGGGCTTATCAATGATAGTGTACTTATAAAGAGCAAAGATTGCATTAGCTTGAAATGCTTGATGAATAGTGTATCGATGCTCTCAAGCATCTGCAAGCTTGTTCCAAAAAAATGCAACATAGTTATAATGATAATGTCATCCCTAGAGAATTCAATAAAGGTGACTTGGTGTTATATGAAAATCAACATAATGTCAATACCCTTTCGAATGAGAAAGGAAAATTCAACCCTAATTGGTTAGTACCTTACGTCATCAAAGAAAACTATGGACACGAAGCCTACACATTAAATAAAATGGATGGTACAACCTTAAAATAACCTATCAATGTTGGACATTTATATCGATATTACACATAGCATTCTCTCTTTTGAATAGTGTGTTAAAGCAATGTTGTTAGATTAGGTCTAGATGGTATTCTATTTTATCTTGCATTGCTTCATTCTTTGAGAAATGATAAAAGTGTGTCTTAGAGCCTAAAGTGATTGTTCAATTAGTTTGAACTATTACTTTAGTTGCCATACTATTCAAAAGAAAATTTTGTTTGTTATGTTAATTTAGATCCTTATATTCATTTAATGTTATTAGATCATAGGTGCATTTAAGTTAACATAGTATACTTAATCACAATGTAGTATCTAATGTAAACTAAAAATGTTTTAATTAGATCACATAAACATTAAATCATGGAGATATTTATTAAGAATTCTTACAAAGGATATTAAATAATAAATCACATTTACATTTAATTCAACATAAGATCATAAAAACATAAACATCAATGTGCATATATGTCATCAAAAGTCTAAGTACATATACATCACTGGATACAATGTTAGTAAGGTCTATGATTGCTAGACTCCTCAGAGGCTGGTGGTCCTCGTGGTCATCATGATATAGTAGAATGTGATTGTGACCTACCCAAAGATTCTCGTAGGCCCTCTGCTAGTCCAACCACTCTCACCTCCCGTATGAGTGCCTTAGTGTGCTCTTGATCTATCTGCTCTTTGTCTGCCTATACCCTAGCAAGCTCCTCTTGTAGCCTCGAGATCTCTACTCGTAGGGCATCCTTTGTCCTATTGTCAATAGGACCTCGATATGCTCGGACTGCTGAAATATCCACTATAAGCTAGTTGGCACGACTGGTGGATCTCTCGTATGTTGTGCCTAATCTCGCTACTAACTCAAAGAGGTATGCATGTTTCCCTACAGAAGGTGGGGGCATTTACTTTGGGAGTGTATCATCCTCTACGCATAGTGGAGGCACTATCTCAGTGGTCACTCACTAGTAGAGCTTGTGCTACTCTTGTGTGGACCTTGCAAGATAGAAATCATAATAGATATTAGTACACATCAAATCATATATATATATTATATGCATAAAGATAAAAGCGTAATAAAATAACGTAAATATCAAATCATCACCTTGATCTCTAGTCCACCAATCAAGGTATAACCATACGATGGTGGTCCCCCTCTGTGCAGGAGGTGTGGATGGCCTGTTGTTGCTAGCCTCCCCATGCTTGTGAGTGCAGATCTCTGATCTGGCTGTGGCATGTGATCTAGTGACTCTAGTAGGGGGTGTATGCATGTCCTATCACGGACAACTGGATCCTCCTTTGTCTCATCAGTATCCTCACTCATAGACTAGGACTCCTCCTCCTCCTCATACTCATCTAAACCTAGAAATATGTTAGGCACAGTGTTGTCATCATCTATATCTCTGTCTACCTACTCATCATCCCTACCCTCTCTACAACCTAAAAGAGGTCTGGTGTGACCTATAGGGTAGTGAATAGGAAAGAAAAGAGTTGGCTATGTTGCAACCCACCACTCATCATAGGCCTAAGTAGTGCCTATGTCATCAACCTTAGAGACTGGGGGCATGTCATGGTCCTCGTCCTCTAAACCACTAATGTATACATCCTCGATAATGATTTGACAAATGTCCCTAGGTCTAGAAGCACTCTATGCTAATCATTGATACATCATTCTGGCCCGCAGTGGTACTTGAACATGTCCAAACTAACGCATGAAGAGATCATAGTAGAATGGTCTCACTATGTAATCATGTTTTCCTATAAGAAATCAGTCATACTATAGCCTAACAAGCTCATGCCTATCATTCGCCCATTGGGGAATCCTAAGATATGGTCTCTAGCTGATATCATCCTCATCTAGTCGATCAAACCTAATACGCTAGTGCAGTAAATCTCTTTCCTGCCATTATCATCTCAATGCATAACTAAAGGCTCGCGGATAAACCATGGTCACTATGGGAGGAAACTCGATCGACCTGGAACATGTGATGTGCTCAAAGCACAGTACCTGCAAGAGTGTACAATGTACAATGTTGTCGAGCTCTTGGTATACAAATCATCTCAAATCATAGTATAGATGTGCAAGCATACTATGACCCCACGCATAAACAGTCCTGTGCTCCTCCATGTCCCTGATAATATGTACAATTCCACTACCTGAGTGTGCTCCTCGATCGTCTCGTACCAATGTGAGTGCTATGGTAGTGATCAAAACCCGCCGCAATAGTGGTGTCCATGCATGTAGAATCCATCCAAGCTCAATACGTGGATCGATGCTCGATCGTCAGATAGGGTGTTGTAGAAAATATACAATATCATCTCGCATTTGTTTGAAGGATCGATCATCTACTAAGTGTATAGTCTCGCGCTCAATATGAATCTGTAGGATGTAATGTACATCCTCTAGGGTGACAATCATCTCCCCGATAGGAAGATTAAAGGTACACATGTGTCTGCATCCTATCTCTCTACTAGGTAAAACAACATTGCATCATGATACCTCATAGGTGGCATGAGGTATACCCAAAACAATCCTACATCATGTAGAAGGCTGATCTCCTCCTATCATAATCGAGTTATAGACTCTCGAAGGAAAAAAAAATTGTTTCCCTCCAAGGTGCTACAAGGCTCAAGGAGGAATCTAAAATAGCAGAATATATGAAATAAGTCCTAAATTTATCAATTAAATAATATTAAATTTTCTCTAAGACGCTCTATGGCCAATGTGGACACTTATGCCATTTTTGGACGGGGCATCTTGGACACTTTAGACAATTCTGAACACTTTGTGCCAAAGTGGGACATAATTAATGAAGGGTTCAAACTCCCTTTCAATCTTGATCTCCATCAAATGCCTTAATTGCTTGTTTTGTTTATTCAAGAGTGAAATACAAGGAAAAATCTTGTAACATGCAAATCATATTTTACTTTACAATAATACATTGGTCATACAGGGTATATATTGTATGTTAGCACAAATAACATAAAAATCCAATGAAGTAACGAAGTACAATGGAAATCAAATGAAAACGAAAAGGAAATATATCACCAAGAGTCTCCATCTTCCATGATTGATCTTCGTTACACCTTCTTGCTTGCTGGAAATGTATGTTGCCCTCAGATTCGTCGTTCGAGCAATCTAAATGTCTAAGCCCTACAACAAGATTTGAAGGATTTGCTATGCCTATGACTCTTGCCAATGCCTATGTCTAAAACAAATGTCAATATTAATCAAATGCCTAAAACCTAATGCCAATAATGAAATACTACAATTGCCTATGACAATGAAATGTGAAGCTAAGTAAATGACTATAGTAATTACGTAAAAATGTCAAGATCCCAAACATGAGAAGGAAATGGCATTTTATAGAAAAGGCCATTTCGAACGGACGGACGAGATAAATCAATGAAAGACCCTAAAACGAACGATCTAGATTTAACCTGAGAATCCCTAATTAGGGTTAGGGAAAAATCTTAATCGAACGGTCAGAATAAAATGGATCGACGGTGGAGAATAAATGAGGAAATTAATTAAAGAAATAAAGATTTTCGAAAAATCAAGAAGATAAGATTGCCTAATTTGCAAGATTCAAAAAATCAAAGAGATAAGATGTGAACTGAAGATAAGATTTAGAAAATCAAGAATCTGCCCGATTGCTTGATTTTTAGAAAGATTAATTACTAATTTGAATTAAAATAATTCAAATTATGGATTTGAGAGATAATAAATAATCTTTTTCATTATTTATCAAAAAGGACTGACAGTTAAGATTGACATGACATTTTAAATAATTTAATTTATTTAAAATGAGAAGAATATTAATTGGCAATTAAATAATTAAATTTAATTATTTAATTTAGAGATGAGATTAATTAAAAATAAATTAATGAATTTATTTAATTAAGACAATTAGTGACATATTAAATAAAAAATAAAACTTCATTTATTTAATAATCGGGAAGAATTAATGAATATTAAATAAATTAAGAAATTTATTTAATTAAGAAAATTTAGACAATTAATGACGATTTAATAAATAAATAAAATTTATTTATTTAATAATCATGAAGAATAAAAGACATGAATTAATTAAATAATTATGAATTATTTAATCAATAGTCGAATATGGACCAAGGACATAATTAAATGTCATAATTATGCTAGGATGAAAGTGGTAAAAATGAAGTGCTTGCAGGCCTAGGTCATTTTAGGTGTCTATAGTATGCAACAAGAGAGGAATGTAAGGATCTCTATCCATATAGCACCTAATTGTTCTAATCACTTGTGATGGTTGATAGTAAATACTTTTAAAGATGACTTGGACACTAGCAATCCATAAAACACAAGGTCTCACAATTGATAGATCAATAGTCAATGTGTTTGATCTAATATCTCCCATACATTCATATTCCAACAATATGATTATAAAAAATTAATTTTTCTTATTAAAAGCCTTTTATCATAGAACTTCAAACAAAATTTTGGATGTCTCTCAAAAGACACTTCAACATAGACGCCATCTTCCTATATTTACGGTTATTTATTTTAATAGATATATGGAATGTGGGAGGAAAGAAACAACAGAATTGTACCAACTCCGGTTACCTCGCCGCCGGCACAGAGGTGGCTCCCAACTTACTGCGTGAGGAAAAGCCAATTTGAAATATTACACCTGGGACAATTGGAATCGAATTGGGGTACTTTAGTTTACAAGATCGATGCATCACCTTGTCCTCTTGAAACTAGTCCAAATTTTAGCATCTTCCCTTTCAACCAGTTAACAAATATAGTAGCTTCTATAATAAATGTGCAAGTGAGCTCTTCAAACATCGGCTTCTATGATATAGATGTAGTTTTGATCACAAGACCACTCTTAGTGTCTCTTACACCCAATTGTACAATCTCAATCAAAACTTGGGAGATTTTTAGAAATTAATATAGAATGAGAGCATGTCCAACGAGGTCATGCCCACACCTTGAATTTGATGGTCTACATGACCTTTTTTGCATTTTAGATGGTATATTACAACTTAAAAATTTATTAGATCATATAATTTGACTTGCTATATTTTTATATAACCGTAGATATTACACTTTAAATTATTATCAAACCATAAAAATTTATTATATAATTGTAAAATTATATAAATTAGTTTAGAATCTTTTCAAAATAGAATATAATTCTTTCTAATTTTTAAAATATTTTTTACAATAAATTTAAGATTTTGGCATTTTTACTAATACTTATCATTACTTTATATTAATATATATATATAAATTCAAAATCTTTTCAAAATAGAATCTTTAAAGATAAAATATAGTACTTTCTAATTTTTTAAATATTTTTAACAATAAAAATAAGATTTTGATAATTTTACTAATAGTTATCATTACTTTATATTAATATATATGATTTATATTATTTATTATAAAAAATATATTAATTCAAAAAAAAATTAAAATAGAATATAATTATTTTTTAACTTTTAGAACAAGATTTATTTTCTATACAAATTTAGAAGTTTCTTGTTAATTGTAACATAAATCTAATATTTTTACATTTATTACTAATTATCAATCTTTTCTAATTTTACATTTTTGTAATATATATAGGATATCCAGGTAAACCCACAAAAGTGGTTTACAATTCGAGTGGGGAAGGAAAGGTTGCAAAAAATGACCCCATGCAAAAAAAATTGGTTTTTGGGGTTCAAATGAACCCTTTGGTTTGAGTGAACCAAAAGAGGGTTCGAATGAACCTTGGTTCGAGCGAACCAATTAAATGCAAGGTCACACCATTCTCGCCAAAAAACACAAAAAACAATTGTTGAAAGGAGGTTTGAATGAGCTAGGGTTCGAATGAACCCTGGTTCAAGTAAACCCCTAAGGGTTCGCCCGAACCCCCCTAGTTCACCCGAACCACCCTTTTCCCACCTTCTCACCCTCTGGAACCAAAAAAGTCCAAAATTTTACGCATTGAAGCTCAGGTTCAAGATGAAAATGGAGGAGACTTCACAAACCCAACTAGATGATCAATGGTAGTCCTTGGAATGAGCTATTCAATGAATATAATTTTAATATGTTTTTATTTTATTATGTATTTATTTTATTAGTTTTATTAAACATAGGTTTTTCACCAAAAATTAAGCTCTTTGTTCTCCATATATGGAAAAATAGCAGATTATCAAAAAAAAATTGAAAATATGAGTTCACCAGATATTGAAGTTCTTGATCCAACAAAAAAAAAATGAATTTTGAAACATACAAAAAAAGTTGTGTTATATGGTCCACCTACATCTAAATTGTAATTGGTTTGACTTTGAAACATGATTAAGTAAAAAGCATTCAATAAAACACTAAATTGGAGCAATAGATATCGTAGTTACAAATCTAAATTTGAAAGAATTAGAATTTTATCCTTCAAGTAAAAAAAGTGACGCGTTATACGATGAGCGCCACTCCTTAAAAATGTTGTTTACTAAAAACAACTAGTTTTTGAAGATGGAAAAAGAAGTGCAATTTGATTCCAAAATTTTTGAAAAAAATATATTTAGAATCTATAGACAAAATGTGACAAATCACTAGTTTGCATCTTCTTCAAATTCTTCACAATTTAGCCGCTATAGGTGCCCGAAAGTGAAGATTTAGTTAGAAAAAATTATTTCAGTGTCCAGTTTGGCCAAAAATTGTAAACCAGTATTGTGGGATCAGCCATCCATATAAGAATTTTCATTTTTTTTAAATACATTATTTGTTCTACAAGTAATTGGGAGCTTTCTACAAGTAATTGGGAGCTTTCATTTCTTTCAAAATCCAACATTTGTGTTACAGATAATTATTTTTTACAAATAATTTATATTTTTAGATAGATGAATTTTAGGATTAAATTATTTTTAATTTTATATAATTCTTTCTTGATAGGTTTGAAATTTGTATTTAAATTTGATTTTAGATAGATAAATTTGGGGATTGATGTAACATTTGTTTTACAGGTAACTGACTTTTACAATTTATATTTTTCATAAAACGTCAAATGGTAGGTATTTAAATGATCAAACGTCACAAAATTTTCATATGACGGGTAGGGGTGGCCGTCAAATTCTAGGCCTGGTCATGCCCATGGTCGAAGCCCTCCATAACATGTTAGTTAATCATTTCAAGGTTTGGGAGTTTCTTTATAGCTTGGCACACATAATACATAGCAATGTCCCTATCCCAACCTTGGATTTGAATTCATAATCTAATATGAATAACACACAACTCTCTATATCAATACCAGTCCTCACCATTCACATATCATTTAACACACACATGCCTATGAGTACTACATAGTTGGTGGCACTATATGCCTCATCTTTCATCTTTGTCCTTCCATCTCAAGCCATGAACTATGGAGTTCATGGTGGGAACCTTCACACCTTTGGCTTGCATATATTACTTTTAAACACCACATGGCTTCTACCATTGCTACATCCATCACTATATTGCCTCCTCTATATATAGCTAACCTAGTTATGAATCAATTAATGTAGAATTTTGGCCAATTAAAACATCAAATAACTACACTCTCTACTTCTTCCACTCAATTGCTTCTCCCTCTATATTGCAAACACAATTTCATTTATCTACCTATTCTATCCATTGCTTCTCTTATGGGGTTTGATGTGTCCCATTTTGAAAAATATAATGCTAAGGGTGACCCTCGATGCATGTGTCTACCTTCATTATATTGTGTAGTGATTTTATTTTCCAAGATTCTTTGCTAGTAAAGATCTTCCTACAGTCACTCAAACATGTCATAATAGATTAGTTTACAGTCTCACTCCCAAATCACTCTATTCATTCTTTTGATCAATTAGTGAACAAGTTCCTTCAACATTTTCAAGAAAACATTGAGCCTTAAGTCACTTTCACTAACCTAGTTCATTGTAGGTAGAGAGAAAATGAAAATGTCACTAACTCAATTTTATGTCATCAAATACTATATGTGCTCACAAACTCTAGAATGTAGTGGGTTTTCATTGGAAAACTATAGCATTTGATTAAATATAAGATCTTATTGATTCTTTATCCATCTTTTAGACATTTTTATATAGCTCTTCAGGACTACCAATATAAATTATTAGTCAATTTGAGTTTCTTGCCTTATAGGCTCCCACTAGTGCTTCTAAAGGCTCTTCTTCAACATTAAATTATAAAAAGAATATTTTTAAAAAATAATTCAAGTTTTATAAATATTCTATCTATAAGCATGTGCACAAATATGGGGGACTAAAAGTGGTCACAACCAATTTTTGGTCAATTCAAGATATAATGTGAGCATATTATAATGCACTCACATTAAGACTTGGGAGTGAGTGAGACTTTGAAGCAAATCACAACCAAGCCATAACACAATCACATTATAAAAGAAGTATGTTATGTTCTCATGTTACAAATTTCATAAAAAAAAAAAAACAAGAGAGGTCAAGCTCATTCAAGCACGGCCCCCTTTCTCTCCAATAGTCAAATGTGAGTGAGGAATAGAACAAACATATTTTCAAGTTGATCAAGTTGCCAACAAAATGCCACCATAACTTTTGTGAGGTCAAGGAGGTAGATTTTTAAGGTTTTCAATTGCATAAATAAAATAGAATATCAAGCTTAAAATTATTTTGATTAAATGCTTTGCAATTTTTAGGATTTGGAAATCCTTCAAACCATAGTTAACCAATTGATGAAAAACCTACTGAAGAGTCCTAGGGACAACCAAAGCCTCAACAAAATCCTCCATCTATTCCTCAAACACAATAAAACCTAGTAGGTGAAGGTGAAAACAACAAAAAGGAACTCTAAGCTTTGTTTGATAGGTTGAAAACTCAAAATGCAACTAGTTCACATTAGACAACCCTTGGTCATCTCTCATATAGATTCTTGAGTGACTGAATAAATATGTGGTCTAATAAGAGGGATGAAGCATGACAATTTTGTTCCACAAAATTATTGTACTAACAATGAAAGAGAAGAAAATTTTAAAATCTTATTTATGTGCATTGTTCATTTATCTAAGAACCAATGCACCCATGCACACAAGTTGCAAGAGGATCTTATTATGCCCTGCATACACACCTTGTTTCCTTTAAGATAAAATAGAGGTCCCCCTTTTTGTTGCTTCGTATGCTAACTTGGTCTTTCCTTTTTGTTCGGTCCCAAGGATTTTTGCTTCCTCGAGTTGTCTTGTCTTTTTCTTTTTTGAGTTTTAGAACTTCAAAAGGATGTCAAAATTTTATCCAAAATTTTGAATTCCTCTTAGATCTCTGGTCTCATTTTTTACTTTCTTTGTTAGGTTTTAGAACTTCAAAAGGATTTCAAAATTTTGTCCAAAAGTTTGAGTTCATCTTAGGTCTTTGATCTTGACTTGTCTTTATTTGTTGGGTTTAAGAACTCTAGAAGGATTTCAAAATTTTGTCCAAAAGTCCAAATACCTTTTTAGTTTCTAATCTCGACTCATCCTTTCCTTGTTGGGTGTCAAGACTCAAATTGGCTTTTACACAAGTTTAGATTTTATCTCAAAGTGGGAAAAAATCCAGTTTGATTGTCTAGTTCTTCCCTTTTTTCTTTTCCCTTTCCTGGATTCGATTAGAGTTTAGAGTCTCGAATTGATTTTGGACCTTTCTCATTTTGTTTCCAAAATTTATTTCCACCCCACAATCCCTCTCTACCTACCACATTAAAGATAGATTGCACACCCATGTGCAAGAATTCTTTTATGCATCCCTATGTCTTCAATCAAGTCATTAATCTAATTTAATCCTTGATTATACTAGTGAGTTGCTTGAATGGCATCCTAATCTAATTTGATTTTTCCATTTGGAGTTGAAAGGGATTCTCATTTGCATCGTGGTTGGCATCTTTCTTCGATCATGTTCCAAGTTGGTGTTTGCTTTGTCCTTTTTGTCATTTTATCATTGTTTGGTTGCATTTTTGTTCTAGTTTGCTTCATTGTTTTCCCTTGTTACTTTTTTGTTTCTTATTTATCCTTTTTTCATTGAGTATTCTTGGGCACTTGGTTTAGTCTATGCCCTAGCTTTTGGTCCATGCCCTAACTTTCAATCCATGCTCTAGGTCTTGGTCCATGCCCTAGGTTTTAGGGTTTTTCATGGTGCTCATAGTTTCTTGGACCCCAGGTCTATATTTTCCTTTCATCCCTCCTTTTCCTTTATATCGGTGAATTTTTGGAGGGTTTGAGTTAATTTTGATTAGGGTAAAAATTTGAGGGTCATTCAGGATTTTGGATCCTATTCAACCCTGCAGATTGAAGTGTCCCAAATGCATTTTTTGTTTTGACCCTTGCTTGAAGTTTTCTTTGGTTTTAAGAAGTTTGATTAGAGTTTCCAACCACAATCGCCTTGTTGGCTACACATTCCTTTAGAGTTTCAAACCTCAATGGGACATATTTTAAAAAAAATTGAAGTCCTTAATTTAATTTTGGATCTGATATTTGTACCCAAGAGTTTGTACAGAACCTTTAGTCATGATCGAACCTTTCATAAAAGATATTTTATTATAAATAGAATTTCCAATATCCACTTAGAGTTTCAAACCTCGAATGAACATTCTAAGTTAAGGTTTGGTGTTTGATTTTGATCCCAATCCCCAAAAAAACATGTACACTAAATGATCCTCACAACATTTTAACTCCCAAATAGAATTTCACTCAAAAGGTCTAAAATACCTACCTGACACTCCACCTCCCATCTTATAATAGTCGATGTCCTATTAGGGTTTCAAACCCCAATTAGACATGTCAGGTAAAGATATGATGTTTGTTCTTGGACCCAAATCCTGCAAATAGCCCAAAAAGATAGATGAATTCTCAAGTTCTTGCGGGGTTGTGGAGTCCAATAGGATCATTGTTCTCAATGTGCTTATGCCCAAAATTCTGACCCAGTATTGGCTTAAGCCCTCCTCAAACAAAGAATGCTAGTATAATGATGGAGCTTCACCAGAATTTAGGTATAAAAAAAATGCTGAATATATTTATCTTTCTTGTAGGTATTCTAAATTTTTGATATTAGTGAAGAATTTTTTGGAGAGGAAGTACCCATGGAGGAGAGGGAAGAAATAAAAGAGAAGAAATCTAAAGCTGAAAAACTCCCTATCACCTTGAAATACAAGTTTCAAGGAGTCCTAAGTGTGTTAGGATTCACTTCTAAAGTGATGAAGATCACACATATAAAATTGGGGCACATTAACATGGAGGTTTTCAAAGAAGAAACATTTTCCCATGATGCCTCTCCTATGGACCAAAAGATAATTTCCAATTCAAGAGTAACACATGTGGCCTCCTTACCAATGGTAGTGTAATTCCTAGAACTCATATTGGTTGTAGCTCAACATTCCAACCCTTCAGATAGAAAGTTCTATGACCCATATGTCACTGAGATAATTGAACTATTTGCACCTATGATCAGAGTAAAATTTATCTACATCCCTATGCCCAACTAAAAATGACAAGTGAAACAAAAGAAAATGTGGAATATAATAAGTATAAAAATCGTAACCTGAGACATCTCAACAAAAGGGCTAAAAAGTGAGAAGGAATCTATTGTGGTCAAGATTCCACAAAAATTTACAAGATCATACTTATATTTATAAGTAGGAGACATCATCACTCTATTGTTCAGAGCTTTTGGAAAAGAAGAGTCCAAAACATATGATACATGGATGTTTCATTTTATCCATGTCATTTTGAAAGGAGAATTCTTCTTGAGTTGGAGGTAGATTGCATCAGATGTCATTCATGCTCAACTAACCACAATGAAGGATACCAAATAATTTTTCCTATCTTCTTATGTGGTGTATTTGGTAGCTAGAGTTGGAAATTTTCTAGGATTAAATACTAAAGGAATAAGAGGAGAAGCTCTTGGATAGAGAAAGATATGGAAATTTTATCCCCAATTAGAGCTAAAAGAAGGAAAAAACATTTCAAGAGAGTCAATGATGCTTTTCTCTACCTAGTTATCAATAAAATCACTAGAGATATATAGGGTTTAGAGTGTCTAATGAATATATGACATTGATTAAAGATTTGGGGGGATAAGAAAAGTCACCCCTTTTGTCCTTCCCAAGGTACTTGAAAGTACCTCCATATGGCATCCACCTAAGCTCCACCTCACCCTTTCCTATCTCCGTAGGATAACACATGCCATCCTTACATGAGTTGAAATACCACAAGGCATCTCAACCATTGATTCAAATCCCTAGTTTGAACCTTAACCTCCATTCTCTTGCCCTCTAAATGACTGAAGGAAACACAGTCATTTCACATTCATGCATTCAACTCACAAAATATTAATCACTCACTTTCACTAACCTTTCCATAGCCATTTGCATACAAAAATCCACCAAAATCCTCATTTTCATTCACTTCTATGTCCAAAATCATGCATCTTTAAGCTAATATATTGTCAAAATTGACCTAAAGAGCACACAATCAAGCATCTTCAAGGGAAAAAAAGGTAATAAAACTCAAACAATGTAAAATTATTTTCATTTTCATTTCTATTTTGAGTTTAATATATAGCCCAATCTAAGTGTTTTTCTTTTTTTATTTTTCATTTGCATTGTTTGCTTTGCATTTTAGATAGGATAAAAACAGTTCACACAAATCCCTAATAAATATTGGAGTGGAGAGAAGAAATCTAGTGCTCATAGGGAAACCAATAGATATGAAAATGAATTACTAGAGTCATGGAAACATAGAAATAGTAAATCCTAGCCAAGGTGATAACACAAGTCATTTAAGAAAAATTCATGCGCTTTGACTTATTTACCCACTATCTATAAATAGTGAATAATAAATTATATCATAAAGTGTGAATGATTTTTTCGAAGCTATAATATAAGAATTAACACCAAACAAAATATGAATTAGGCATAGAGAAAATATTTAAGCACTAATAATTTTAGGTCCTATGGCACCAAGAAAATATCTTCCAAACTTGAACTAGATATCTTACTAAGGAAATTTTATAATGAATCAAACTATCAAATATCAAATTACAATGGAAAAGAGGATGCACTTTAAACTTTCTATTATCAATTTCTTAATTACACAAAGTTTTCTCATTCCTTCTCTAATTCACATTCCTCCAACCTTTGAGTTTTCTATCACTTTTCTTGATATGATGTTGAATTCTATATCACTTTAATACAATTATTTAAAATAATTGAAATTTATTAAAATGGAAGTCAAAGCATGGAGAGAATTTCTCATGTTCTTCAAAAGATGAAGATAATCAATCAAGTTCTTCAAAACATGAAATTAATCAATCAAATTGTCAAATTCAATTTAAGAACATGCAATTTTAATCTTCTATGACAATAAAAGAAGGAAAATGTGATGTATTTGTCAAAATATGATTGACATTTCTAAAAATTATAAAGATTGAGTTTCTTTGTGAGTAAAAGTACAATTTACAAGGAAAAATAGAGCACATGGGCGAAACTCATGAGACATGCACATTCTTTTTTATCATTCAATTTTTATTTCTTGCAAAGAAATGTGCTCAAGTTATTAGTTGCTTTGGATGTTTCCAACCCTTAGGGTTATATTTTCCCTAGGAATTCAATCCAAAGGTTTGGACTTAATTATCAATTACTAAAGGCATGTTTTCTACAAAATATAGAAAAAGAACATAAATATTGAGCTTGTTATAGGTTTGCATGTATTTCAATGTGGATCTATAAAAATGGCACAATAATTTCAATATCTCTTACCTTTCAGACTATAATTTTTTTACTATATTTTGAATACACTAAGGATTATGATCTTGAATTTCTTTTGTCAATGTCTTCTTCTTTTCCAAAAACCTATGTATAATATTTTTAATGTCATTTTTTATCCATTCATCCAAATTTTGAAATAAATTATGTTTTTACATTATGTACTTTATTCAATATATAGTAAAAAATTATATTTTTTTATTAGTTTTCAAAAAAATAGTGGGGGCCATGCTTAATTTTTTATTTTTCAAGATGTGTCCACTTTGAAAATTAGTAAAAAATATTTATTGATTAAAAGATTAGCAAAAAAAATCAAGCATAAACTACATGATGTTAGCTAATTTTCCATCAAAGAAATTTTTGAAACTTAACAAAAGTCAACATTTTAGGGGGGACACATTAAACGCTATATTATATTTCTCTGACAAAAA
>VDFB02062718.1:0-23926 GCA_007258455.2 Sequoia sempervirens
CTGATATGGCCAAAAATTCATGGGTGGAAAGAAACCATTTAAGTTTCTGGAGATTGGCAGGGAAAATTACCAGTTTAAATTTCTGATGGAGCACTCAAGCCGTGGCCATAGCTTCCTGTTCAGCTTCCCAGGGCATGATTTCAAGTTTTGAAGAACGACCGAGCTCTTATGGTGAGAATAATGCACAACAATGAACACGAGAAATACACAGAAGAATCAGAATAAAGACATTAGAATGTGTTCACCACGGCCTCAAGGCCAAAATAGAGGTTATGAAAATCATTAAATAAAGCTTACCTCTGCACAGTAAAGGAACACAAGAATACAAGTCGAGCTTTCATGGAGTGGACTGCAGAGGCTGAGCTCGAGCTCATGATGGCATGGAGGAGCAAAGGAAAGATCAGAATAAAAAAAAACTCATGCAGGTCGCGGCATTATCTCTTTTTGGTGTTCAAATAAGAAGTGGAAAGAGCTTCAATACTTTGAAGTCAGACTTACCCACTGAAGTTTCGGTCAACTAGAGAGCAGAGAAAGATTACTGAAGCACACGAGCTCGAATCCAACACCATCATAGCGGCGTTGTTCATGCAAACAGAGTTTCTTTCTTTCCAAAGTCATGAGTGTGAAGTGAATGATAATTAGGGTTTGACCCTGTTTTGATCAAAGCCCTAATTTGAGCATTATGAAGTTCTAGAATGTTCATTCAAGGCACGTGGAGAATATCAAATGGTGGTCGAAACCCATAATGCCTTCCTTATGATTTATTTAAACCTAAGTCTAAACCAATATTCATGTAAGGCCGAAATTCTTATGTTAGGGTGATGTCTTAAGTATTTAAGACTTTTTGTTTTGCCTTAGAGAAGTATGGGTTTATGTCTTAGGGTATTGTTTTAAGTGAAGAATAGTTAAGGGAGATTTATGAATGCCTTATGCTTAGGGTCAATTTTTAGGGTTTTTATTTTTTTGATTGATTTTGGAGAAATCAATTATGGAATTGATAGGAATATGACATTATGTAGTGTATTTTTATGATTTTTGAGAAAATCAGAATGATGTAATGGAGAAATAAGGAGTTCTTTTTTTTTTTGTTGCAAAAGATTTCCAATCTTTAAATTGCAAAAATAAGGCAAATTGTAAAAGTATGCATCTTGTAAAAGCAGAAGCATAAAGCGATATTCTATAAGTTGCTTTATGTTTTCTTGCTATTTTTAGCAGATCTTTTATTGACTTTTCCTCTTGGTCAGATTCAAGGCTTATCTTGGAGAGATAAGGTGTTTTTTGAACTTTTAAAGCAGATTTAGCCTATTTTAGAGGCTTGACAGTGTAATCATAAAAGCATTATGCTTTTTTCTGCTTTTAAAGCAATTTTTGAGTTTTTTTGGAGCCTTTTTCCTGGAGCTTTTTTTTGAGCTCGGATTAGGGTTTTCCTAGAGAGTTCTTGATAGATTTAGTCTTTCAACTCTCCATTGTCAGGAGTTCAGAATCATAGTTCCTGCTCTTATGCATTTTTGAGCTTGTGAACATTGTACTCAGTTTTGACAGATTGACACTCTTTTAGTTCCAATAATACAGCAGAGTTCTTCTTTCCACTTTCTTGTCTCAAGACTGGTAACAACAGTTTGATATTTTGTGTATTCAAGTTTGAAACCTTAATGTCCTGTCTTTATGAGTTCTTCTACACAGGTTTTCATGTTTTCAGGTTATGTCTTGTATTCAAAGTTCTGAATCTTCATATGAATTAATGATGAAATCATGTATTGGTGAGATTGTAGGAATCATTGTAGTGAAGGGATTGTTGTGAGTGGCAGGTTTCAGTTTTCTGTTAGAGGTTTTAGTCATCATTAGTTAGATTCAGATTTATTTTCAGTTCACCTTTTCATCCTTTTTCCCCTAAGGTTTAGAATAGGATTTATTATTCGGAGAACCAGCTCACTCTGGAGATTCCTCTTTCATGTAGATCACCCACATCTGAAAGAGGTTTCCATGTTTCAGTAGTTTGCTGAATACTGCATTCAGCAGGGTGCAAAACTATTGATAACAGTACCAAAGTGGTGAAATAAGAAATTATGGTTGTTTTTTTCCACTATAAAAAGATTAAATCATAATATAAATATTTAAATTATACATAAAATGAAATTAAAATCTTACAATTTTTTGTATTGCTTGAAATACATAATATAAATATTCATACCCTTGTTATCCACCAAAATTCTTTAACTATAAATGAATCAAGGATATTATTAATATTTTTTATACACATTGATTCATATAAAGAAAACACAAAATTTTGGGATAAATCAATAAATGATTACCTATAGGAAGAACCATCATATATATTTTGGTCTTTCCCTTTAAATTGGTTAAGACAAGAGGAAATAGTAACCAATTGATCCCTATCATGCTAGGGTTTAAATAGTACTTGGTACATAAAGCTTGGAGTCAAACCAACCAAAAATGGGACATTATGTAGATAGTGGGGAATGATAGTATACTATTTACACAAAGCTTGGAGTCATGTAGTGCATCAACCCAACATGAATAAATTGAAACATGTTGTAATAATGTGGACAATGCAATGATGTTTAGAATTTTTTTTAGGAAGGCTGTTGGAGTATGCTATATGTTATTTGCATGATTTGGAGTGAAATTTATGAAATTGATGGTTGTCCAAAAATTATAATGAAGAAAGCCAAATAATTAGTATTAAACATGTGCATATTCCTACAACAAGCATCATGAAAAAGTCCTAACATTTTAGCAAAGCCTAAAAGATATGGCATTTAGATGGGCCTATATTTGATTATTCTAGCTCATATGTACATATTATTTCCATAAAAAATAAATAATAAAAAATCTAAGATCATAATATAATTGTCATTAATATTACAAGTAATCAAATTTTATTTGTCATTAATATTTACGTCTTGTATTACAATGAAAAACATAATTGTCTATTTTTGACAATTATTACAATGAAATAATTTTTTGAAAAATATTCTTTCTAATAATATTAGAAGAATACATGCAATGAATAGATTGCAATACTAAAATTACTTCCTAGAATTCCTTGCTAGATACTTCCTCTTCACAAAACAAGAAAAATGCCACTCCCACCATGGCCATATATGGAGCTCACTACTAACACATCATTTGTATCTTAAAATTGAAAATAAATTGTGTTTACAATTTGGACATAAAATTTATAATTTATAAACATGTTAGTTCAAAAATATTCAAGGTTTAATCAATGGTATACTTGCCTAAAGAGTTGTAGATGGTGGAGATGAATTTTTTGTGTACCCTTAGTATTGAATAACATTCCTCACCCACAAAATTTTCCCACCCTTGTATCTCTACAATGTTCAAGACTAGATGAGATGAATCGAAAGAGGATCCAATATTGTCATGAGAAAAAAATACTTGGGGAGGAACTATATGTCCCTCATAGCCACAATTTTTCTTGTGCTTAAATATTGTGCCTTTCCCCACAACCCTACCTTTAGATAGTAGGGAAAAACAATCACCCACATTTAGCCTATGTTAAGGTATTGATAGGGGAGGGAAACTAGAAAATTTAATAGCCCTAGATGGGGGTGCACATCTCTATTAAAGAAAACAAGAAAAAAGTGAATACCTACTAAATTTGTTTTATCCTAAAGAAAAAATAAATATTTACCTTAACAATGTGTAGAGATGAATTCATTGTTGTATTTTTTTTACCCTCCACCAATAATAGTCAGGAACTTCTCTAAGAGATAAGGATATATATAATTTGTTATATAAACATAGAAATATACAATCTAAACCATATAATTACTTAATTATGAAAATAGATGTGTTATAAACTCAATGGCCTAGTGGTGGGGTGGGTGGCATGTAACTCAAATAACTAGCCCTATTTTCCCACTTTTCCTTTTCTTCATCAACCACTAGGAGAAGGAAATGTTATCATCTATGTCATATTCAACATACTTAAGGTTAAAATTAGTACAATTCTTGAACATTAGAAAAATAAATACATTTTTTAGAACATTGATAATAGAAATCCATCTTACCTTGCCACCCTCTACACAACATCTACAAATCCTTCCTCGTACAATTGGACTTTATCCTTTTCTACATGTTCTTATTGTTGTAAGTATACAAGGTGAGAGAATTAGTATGGAGCACCTTCTTTGTCAAGGAGAAAAATAAATAAAACATCTCCTTGCCATATATTTTTGCTAGAGGGAAACCATTCAAATCTTATTTTGGTTCTTTAGGTATTGCTTTATAAACCATTACAATCCTTCTCTATATATGATGCAGTACAAGGATGGGGTTTTTTCCAAACAACCCATCCAAGCATTCATGACACCACAAACACTCTCATTTAAAAAATGTAAGCATTTGCAAACAAATTGCTAATGGAAAATATTTTCAAATATTCAATTTCAACAACACATTGTGAAAATCAAATCCTCCTTGCAACAATCCTACACGCAAGATTGCCTTCAACTTATTATAAATGTAATTTACAAGACTCGGAAATCAGCTACAAACATTATCAAAACAACAACAACATCACCTCTCCAACTTCAAAGCATGGAGAATGGGCACCTAGATGCTCTCCTTCACACTTCTACTTTCTTTTTCCTCTCTTTTTTCTATCCTAGAGCTTCTAAAACCTGTCACTTTATGCCTATCACTTCTCTCTCATTTGTATGAATCTTTTAAAATGGTTTCTGGGTTTTATGCGCGTCCTTCCTAGCTTTCTAAAACATTTTGATTTTTTCCATTTTGTTATGATATGAGAAAGTTATACCCAATTTACTAATACTAGGTCTCACAATTACAACCCAAACAATCTTCCTCTCCCCAAAATGTCATTCAAACCTCTGCCTCCTCCATTATAGCATGGAAATTCATTCAATTGGCCTCTTCAATGTTTTTACTAGGAAATTCTAGAAATTTACCTAAAATGACCTCCATTATCTTATTCCACACCTCCACTCCTAGGCACTAAGCACTACCTGCAATGATTAATTTCTCCACTCTTCTTTATTCCTGAGAGTTACAAATAATTAAATAAAATCAATTTACATAGTCCTAGGCATGGGACTTCAGATCCCAAGCATAATTCTTAATTTGCAACATTTTCAACAACATTAAAAAATAACCGAGTGTTCAAACTAGGAGCAAAACTAAAAAAGGTAAGAAGGATGTTGCTTGTGATGTGGAAGAAATCATGGAAATGCATGATAGGTTGGCAGCCAAGGATTTGGGGGCTGCAAAAATGCTTAAAGAATTGCTTTAATGGTCGTTTGGCTTGTCTTTTTGTATTTTGTTTTTTGGCTGATGTAAACTTCTGGTGGTGGGTTGATGGTCTGTTAATCAGCTACTTTTTTGTGGTTTTTCTGGGTGGGCAGTCGTTTGTCTTATCTTTACTGCCACTTCATTTTTTGTTCAGGGTTTTTGGTCCCTTCAAAATTCATTTTTCATTAATCAAAAACAACATTAAAATTTAACTTTAAGGCATATTATTGATTTATGAAAAGGAATCCCATATGAAAGAGTTCAAGATGAAAGGAGGAAAAAAGTTGAATGCTTGCAAAATCAACAACATGCCAAAAATCAAGAAAATAAAATAAATTTCCTTTTGGATGTGCAGGATTGCTTGGTACCCCTAGATGCTCTTGCACCAAACACCTGGGGTAAGTGAAATGTTCCATGAGTTGAAAGCTCACGAACATTTGAAGACCATATGTTTGATTTGGATCCTTGTTCTTCCTTATTCTTCTGAAATTTCCTCTTTCTCTTCTTCCAACATCTTGCCAAAACATTCACCATCCTCCTCCAAAGAATCCTTCCTTCTCTCTTCTCCTCTTTTGTGGGTTTTTTCCCATCACAAACTGACCACCTCCACCAAATCTCACCTGTGGCATCCTCTATAGCTTCTACATATAAATATGCTACATCCACACACCAATCTGCAACTACATAATCTCTCTTTCTATCTTCTTGCACTAACTCCTTATGCAAATTCACATCAATTTTTTCATCACTTAATGTAGAAAAATAAAAAATTATCTCTTCATCAATCTGATGCTTCATGTCCACCAACATGTCTTCATTATACTCTTCCTCTGCTACTAGAACTTCTACCTCATCATCATCTATTGCAATTTGTTTATTTTATTTATCCTTTGTATCCATATTCATCTCCTCAATATTTAAATCTCCTCTTAACCACCTATCTATTATTTCCATTTGCTTTATCAATAGGAGATTCCCTTCATTTTTTCCAAGTTCTTCATCAAATTTTGGTCCCTTAGCATGCAAATATCCTTGTTCATTATCACTGTCTATTGTAGCCTTGTTGTGCTCTTCAATCTCTACCACCATGTTGCATGTTTTTTCTCCTCTGTGTCTTCCAAAATACATGCTTCTACTTCTACAATCAAACTATCTTCTTCATCCTTTATAGGGGTTTCTCTCACTCCTTTTTCCTTCTCTCTTAAGTTGTAACACTCGTTTTCTCTACTCTTCTTCTCACTTTTCTTCACCAATATCCTCTCATCTTTGCCAATATTCTTCTTCAATTTATATATCATCGTCTTAATATTTCTCACTTCCTCATGGACCATTTGTCCCATCTTCTCAAACTTCTCATTTTCTACCTTCTCCGAATATTGTTCCCAGAACAATATTCTTGTGGGTCTCCTCATGCCCACCTCAACTCACATGCTCTACATTTCCACAGCTTGTCCCTCTTGGCTCTCAATTGCTCAAGACTCCTTGCACACTTGCAACAATTCTCTCAAGCTTCTTAGATAATTTTACTGTGCTTTTCTATCCACCCACCAGTCCTATAGTGCCCCTCCGCGCTTCACCCTATTAGTGTGGTCAGTTCATATTGGTATGTCAGTATTGTTGTTGTATTGTCGTCTGTCTCGCTTGAAGTCAGGTATTGCTTGGTAATCTGTTCCTTTGATTAATTTGGGTTGATTTGTACTTGATTGATTATTATATTAAAATATAAGATTATTGAGGTTAAAAGGTATTTTGATAATTAAATAAATGTTTTAATACATTTGTGGCTCAAATAAAATAAAATGTTATTAACATTTTATCTGGTTTAAATAAATTAAAATTTATGATTTAATAAAGAAATATTAAAAATAAATATATTAATTAAAGTATGGTACAAATAGAATTAAAAGATAAGTTGAAATTAATAAATTAAATATTTTAAAAGTGGATTTATGATGTGAAATTAAATAATGAGATTTTTATTAATAACAGATTGAGGAGTGGAAGTAATGAGTAGTTGGGAAAAGAAAGTAAAATAATTAAATTTAAAATGGCATGCAGTAACGAACATCATGGGTAGTAAATAAATTAGTCAATTTGCTTCAAGAAAGGGGATTTTTACTAAAAAAAAGAAAAAAAAAAGAGAAACAAATCTAGTTTTGCCCGTGAATAGTTGATCTTGTTCTGGGAGGCTAGGGTTTCTGGGTTTTCTGGGTGGAGACCATTGTCATAGGGATTGTGCAAGCTTAGAGAGGGATCGATGCATGATTTCTCGTTGGTGTTCAGGAATGCAAGGGAGCCAAGTAAATCAAGGGTTAGGAGTCAACGTTTAAGCCCTTCATTCATCATCAATGTGTACATAGCCAAAGGTCGGTATTCTCTTGTTGCACTCTCCAGGTCTATTATTTAAGTACTCAATTTTATTTAGCTTTATTGCAATATCTTTTGAGACAAAAAATCTATGATCGACTTACTTTGAAAATGGTCAAGTTGCTTGTATGCTTTTTGATGTCTATCTTTCTCCCTTGATTGGTAATCCTTAAACTATGATTTCATTTTATAAAATGTTCTATTACTAACAAGATGATGGGAGTGCCACTACATCAGGTGACGAATGTTGATCTTGCATCCAATCTTGGAGTCCTTTATGAATGTAATACCTCTTGGGTGGGTTTTGTTTGCACTTTGGGTGTGTTGTTGATTCTAAAGGCCCATTATGAGACCTCTTATATTGGTATTCATATTCTCGACCAGGGAAAGCCCCATTGGGTGTCTAGTATAGAAAACTCAGGCTTGATCTCTTCCTAGATAGTGAAGCTTGATTTCTAAGTAATGTTAACTCGTCTTAAGAAAGTGAATTGATCTCCTTAAGCCTTTGTTAGAGGTGGTGAACCTTGTTCTTGGCAGCGTATTCGAAAGTAAGATCTTGTTCTTTTATTTAATTCGATGAACTCGCTTTCTAATTGGGAAAATTCGGTCTTACACCAATCTTCTGCAAACCTTAGGTGCAGCCTCACTATAGGGTTTACTTTGTCAGACTCTATTTTCTAACTTGGAATTTGATATTGAAGGTTTTTGAATTTACATTATTGCTTTATCCATGGTATTCAATGGCAATTTTAGGCATGTTATTCCTGTTGATATACACTGCACATAGTTCGAGTTTGGCTCTGACAGTTTCATCTATGTCACCATTAGTTGAGTACTGAGGTTGGCATTCTATCAAATAGATTGCTTGTTGTCTAGACTCCACTTTTATGTGATTTGGTTGTCTGAGTCTCTGTAGATTAGTCTCATTCAACTTTAGTTTAGTTTAGATGTCGATTGTTATGAAATGTGTTATGTTTGTGTAAGATTAGTTTCAATCTACTTCAATTCAGTTTAGATGCTAATTATTAGGTAATGTGTTGTGTTGTGTGGTAATAGGCGTATAAAGTTCCTTGTCATTTGATACCCTCCTACGCCTGGATAGTTTCCAGATTAGGTAATATTTTCAATGCGTGGGCATTGATTTACCTTTTGTTGTGAGTAATTTAATTTTTGTATGCATATATATATCCATGACTTGAATTCGATGCATATGTATTTGTTGGCATTTTATTTGGGTGATACGCTGGATATGGGCGTTCTTCGTGGCCGATAGGCATGTATAGTGTATGTTTCACTTACATTACATACATGCACATATATATGTATATACATGTGTGTATATATATGTGTGTGTGTGTGCGCGCGCGTGTATGTAAGAGTATATAAATATTGTTTTAATAAAAGTAGGAGTGGGGTATTTCAACAATAGTTCGTTTTAAAGTTTATATATATATAACTAGGTTTGAATTAAATAATGATTGTTTGTTAATAAAGGTGCTAGAAAAGAATGGTTTACTTTTTAACTAAAAGATGTATAGAGAATAGAACTTAGAAATGACGAGAGTAAAGAGGGATGATGTATAGAATAAACAAGCATTTAGAATAATTCTGAACTTAGAAGAATGGTTGAATTAGATGAACTATCTAATGGTGTACTTTTCTTGTAGCTTTATATTGAATGCTGAGTTGTCAAACATTTGTATTTGTTTAGTGTGGGTAAGAAAATGTTTTATAGGAAGGTTCGAAACATGGAATAGGGATTTTAATGTCTGATTTTAATGAGTTTCATATAATGTTTTGTTTACATAATTTAGATTTGAGTAGAATTACAAAGGGGGTGGGATGTTTTGTACATCATTTAAGTAATGGATTAGATCACAATGTCTCTGAGTTTTAAACAAATAATATTTTCATTACTCTTGAGGAGGTTCAGTGTGAAGTTCTTCAATGTAGAAGTTTTAGAGACTTATCAATTTTCCTATCTCATAACTTCTGGTCAAACTTAGATCTATTCACATGCTCTGACCTCTCTTTGTCCATGCTCTTCTATATTTACCACATCTTACTTCTTGGTGTTAAATTTCTCTTAAGGGTAAACCTTGAATGTCACAAGGAACTTCTAGAAATAAATTATATTTAGCTTCATGGACCTTTAATATTCTTAGTAAAGAATGTTGACACGTACCTGATGTGAGGTGAAGAGAAATATGGATGTAGATATAACAAGAGTTAAAGAAAACTTTTATAGGAAGACTATTTAGTAGTAGAAGATTAGGAACCATACTATGTTTGTATTATACCAAGATCTGTTTACCCTTAGATTTCTAAGTTGATTTTTTAAGCGTGGAAGGGCACCCCTATCATGCGATAAGATATTCTTGAAGCTAGGAAATTATAGTTAAATTATTCTTAATATTATTAGTGAATTATTAAACATATATGTAGGGTTGCACGTTATAACTTTCTTACTTAAAATCTTAATATGTTTTAATGTCTCGTAGATTCCCTATATAATTGGTTATTTAGAGTAAATACTATTACTTATGAATTAATGTGCAAAGGATCCAATTAAGTATATTATGTAATTAAGTTAAAGAGTAATGTGAGATGTGAAAATAATGCCTCTCTTATATTGTTTGATTGATTGTTTATATCGAGTAATGTGTTTGATTAGTGGAATTTGGGGGAATATTGGTTATTGTTCAAAATGGAAGTAATGTTTCAACTAAGGAGTATTTATGTTGTAATGTTTTGTTTGATTGATTGCATGTGATGGATATGTGTTGATTATTGAGAGTTTATGTTATTGTGTTAGTTCTTGATAATGGAGATGTTTGTGGTGAATGTTCTAAGTGGGAGTTCTTTGAGTTAAGGGATGTCTTCCAGAGGCTAGGGGGAGTTTTTTTGCATGATGTGTCTTATGATTATTTCATTTTGGAAATGATTGATTATGTCCTGGAAATGGGTACATGCGGATCTTTAGCCATGCACTCCTTATTTGTATTACAGTTGTGTGGAGAGCGAGATGGTCCATGCCTTGCTTGGGTTATATACTTTTGTGATTTTTCGTTCTATGAACATGATGGCTTTACCCTGTTGATTTTATTGGGTCTCCTAGTTGCTAGTAGGGTGAGTGGCTCTCAATGGGGGCTGACGCACAAAGTGGCGCTAGGGTAACCCATGTGGGAGTTTCTTAACTCAATGATAACTTGAAATGAATTAAGGGGGTTGGGTAATTTACACATTAATCAAGACAAGTGAATGTCTCACCCATGTTTGTAGTGCTCGTTTAGGCTAAGGATGGGTTGAGAAGGCTTGGTTGGCAAGACCAACTTCCTTTTCCTCACGAAAGGAAGATTGGTTTTGTATGTGTCACCTTATGGGGTTGGCGCCTATGAGAGGTTGTCAGGACAACCATAGACGGGGGTCGACGTCTAGACTGCCAAGACAACCCAAGGATGGGGGTTGACATCTAGGCTGTTAGGACAACCCATGCTAGGGCCGTGTGATGACACTCTTCCCTCTGAAAACTAGTATTCCCTTGTTTGTTCTCTCCCTTAGTATGTGATGTCCTTTGGAAGCAATGTATATTCTTTTGTGATGTGTTTTTTTTGTTATGTCAATTGTTTTTTGTTAGCCTTGTTGTGTCAGTCGTGGTCGTCTTGTTGTTGTTATGTTGGACCAAGTGTTATCTCCTAGCATGGGGGGTGGACCTTTGGGTTCCACATGGTTGGGTGGAATGTGCATTGTACTCCATTGGGTTCCCTTGTTGTGGTTTGTGTTCGTGGTGACTGCTCTTGACGATGTGGAATACTGCACTTGTCCCAATTCGAGTGATCTTTCTCACATGTACTTGTATTGTATTGTATTGAAAACAATTGTATCATTTATTTTACTTTTGATGTACTCTCCTCACATGTATATGAGGAGACATTATTGTTCAAATGTAACAATGTGATGATGTAAATAAATGTTGAACTCTCTTTTGTAATGAATAATGTAAAAGATGCTATGATATATGTTAAATGGATTGATTCTAAATGATATCTATTGATCACCTGTAATGGTTATTTCATATTGATTGATCGAGTAAATGTGATGATTAAATGAAATCCTTATTGTTAGATGTAATTTGTTAACGTAATGATTTTTTGTACTTGCTAGTTTTGTTAATGGGAATCAAGTAGCGTAGTCACAGACCTTAGAGGACTTAGATTAGAGAACAAATTGTTGTTTCATTTGTGATTTTGTGAATATTGCACTTTCAAAAAAAAAAATCCATTTTTAGGTATTATAGTGTGTTGTCCTCTAGGGTTTTGTGGCGGGGTGTTACAAGTCCTAGCATAAGCCACCTCTCATTCGATGATTTGCTTATGCACTCAAAACCTCTGGCTCTAATACCATTTGATGCAGTACAAGGATGGGGGGTTTTTTCAAACAACCTATCCAAGCAACCATAACACCACAAACACTCTCATTTAAAAAATGTAAGCATTTGCAAAAAATGATCAAATCTTCAATTTTAACAACACACTGAGAAAATCAAATCCTCCTTGCAACAATCCTACATGCAAGAATTCCTTCAACTTATTATAAATATAATTTACAAGACTCAGAAATTAGATACAAATATTATCAAAACAATAGAAACATCACCTCTCCAACTTCATAGCATGGAGAATGGGCACCCAGATGCTCTCCTTCACACTTCTGCTTGCTTTTTCCTCTCTTTTTTCTATCCCAAAGCTTCTAAAACCTATCACTTTCTACCTATCACTAGTCCCTCATTCATATGAATCTTTTAAAATATTTTTTGGATTTTATGCGCCTCCTTCCCAAATTTTTGTAACATTTTGAATTTTTCCATTTCGTTATGATATGAGAAATTTATGCCCAATTTACCGAGACTGTGTCTCATAGTTATGACCCAAACAATCTTCCTCTCCCCAAAATTCCATTCAAATCTCTTCCTCTCCCATTTTGGCATGGTAATTCATGCAATTGGCCTTTTCAATGTTTTTCCAAGAAAAATCTAGAAATTTACCTAAAATGACCTCCATTATCTTATTCAAACACCTTCACTCCTAGGCACCAAGCACTACCTGCAATGATTAATTTCTCCACTCTTCTTTATTCGTGGGAATTATAAATTGTGTCGCCAAAAAGTGTATACTTTGCTTGAAATGTGAATAATTGATGGTAAATTGGACTTCACTTCGCCTTGGTCTAGTGTTGTGAGGTGTTTTACACATCCACATTAGGTCTTGGGCCCTAACAAAATGAATAAAATACATGTCTTGTAAAGGTGTTGTAAAGTGTTGCAAATCGCTTCCACACTTTTCTAGACTTTTATTAAGCATTTAAATCTAATGGTCCTTCCTCTCCCCCAATTTTGAATTGAATATTATTTTAATTCAAAAGTTAGCTTTTCCCTTTTCTTCTATAATTAAATAATTATTTTAAATTATTTAATTATTCATTACCCTTTTCTTCTATAATTAAATAAATATTATTTATTTAATTATTCCCCACTTTCCCTCCAATATTAAATAATTATTTTTAATTATTTAATATTTTGTCCTTTCCCCCACTTTTGAATTAAATATTATTTTAATTCAAAAGTTAGTTTTTCCCTCTTCTTCTATAATTAAATAATTATTTCAATTATTTAATTATTCATTAGCCTTTTCTCTCTTTAATTAAATAAATGTTATATTTATTTAATTATTTATCCTTTCTTTATCTCCCCAATCAAATAATTATTTCAATTATTTAATTATCCCTTCCCTCTCTATTAAATAATTATTTTTAATTATTTAATGTTTAACACTCCTTTCCTCTATAATTAAACGATTATTTTTAATTATTTAATTATTTGTTCTCACCTTTCTTTTTAATAAATAAAATTATTATTTTATTTATTTTTCCTATGTTGGCCACCTAAATTAAAATAATTTTTATTATTTAATTTTCTCCAACAACCTCTTTTTCTGTGCCAATCTTATCTTCCACCTCAAGTCTATCTATTTGTGTCTTTCTTCTCTCAATTAACCTCCACCCTTGATTAAGTTATTTTCTAATTTAATCTTGGCCCTTGATCATGATCCTTATTCTCAACTCTCCTCTATAAAAGGATACCTTTCATCAATCCATTATCCAAGCAATTCATTCATATCATCAAGTCAAGCAAGCAAGAATCAAGCATTCAAGATAGCATTCAAGAGCAAGAATTTTCATCCATTATTGCAGCAATTCAAGATCCATCATCATGGCAAGGTACTAAATTCCATTATTTCATGTTCATGCTCCATCTTATTTCTTCATTTGGTTTAATTACCTAAAAGGGTTTGACCAAGGAAAACCCCTATTCCATAACATTCAACATTTCTCTTTCTTTCTTTGTGTGTTTGCAGATTTAGGTACTTTGAAGGCTTGGAAATCATTGAATAATAGGTTGAAAACTTGTTGAAGACAACCTCTTATTTTCAAAGCCAAAATATCAACAAAAAGTCACTTTTAGGTGCATAACTTATGTTTTGCATTTATTGTATTTATTTCATCTTTCTGCATATCACATTGTGTTTTCCAGCACTTGGCATTTCTTAGGTTTTTGCATCATAATATCATTCCATTTTTAGATTAGTGCATTAGTACATCATAATTAGACATAATTGCATCCCTCTTTACATTAATCTTTGAATGTTTACATAGATTTTTAACCCTATTCCTTCCCTTTTAGGTGAAAGATCCTAGAAGGGTAAGTGTCCAATAGGGTTACCGAAATCATCGTTTACACAAATAAATAAAAAATCAATTTACATAGACCTGTGCATGGGACTTTGGCTCCCAAGCATAATTTTTAATTTTCAACATTTGTAACAACATTACAATTTAACTTTAAAGCATATTATTGATTTATGAAAAGGAGTCCCATATGAAAGAGTTGAAGATGAAAGGGGACAAGAATTCGCATGCTTGCAAAACCAACAACACGCCAAAAAATCAAGAAAATAAAATAAATTTCCTTTTAGGTGTGTAAGATTGCTTGGTACCCCTTGATGCTCCTACATCAATATATGGGTTTCTTGCACTTTTACTTTGACTTCTTGGATCTAGGTGGTCCAAGCTTCCTCTATAGGATGGAAGGCCTACCATGCTTGATCATCTAACATGTTTTGAATATATCCAAATTCCACAAGGGTCATAACTTTGTAAGGAAATTAATGACATACATCTAGTATATGAGCCTATCACAAGCCTATGTAAACATATTTTTATAAGCTCTCATTAGAGAAAGTTGATTCTACAATAAATTGTTGGTGAAGTGATATCATTATTTTGAGTTATGTCTTCATGCTCTAATGTATGTAATGAATAACTTGATCATATTGTATGAATTACATTTATGTGTTAATCTAATGTTATCAATCATGGAATGCATACATCTTATTTCTTATCATAAAAATTATGGAATACATGGATTATAAATGTTTTTTTTACACAATTTATTTTTCTAGTTTGTTTCTCCATATGTAGTTCCCCTCTGCTTTTGGCTTTCATGACAATTGGGTAAGTGTGGTCTGATGCATGGTGGTGTCATGTTGGTTTCATGATTACATTGTTTAATTGACTTCGAATTATGTGATAAGCTAACATTTTGATTAACCTTGATTAATCAATGTAATTAAATTAAAATCGATTTATATGTTAGCTTAAATTAATTTGGAAGTAAATGTGAATTAAATGAACTAAGTTTGTGAAATGATATCACTGAATATTAATCGTTAAATTAAAATGAAAATTGAAAGAGGTATGTTTATAAAAAGTGATTATAATTATTTTAAATTAAATAAGGTGCTTAAAAGATTTAATGATTAAAATAATAAATAAAGATAAATAATTATTATTATCAGATTTTAACTAATTAAATATGGTAAGTAAATTTGATTTTAAACTAAAGATAGAGATAAGATCTGTGGTCTAAAGTGTAAAAAGCTGGAAAGAGATGGGAAAAGGCTAAAAGCATGCACATGCACGACTTCAAATAGAACATTGATCAGGAAACTTGTTTTATTTTTGGTTTTATTGCCTGATTTTGTCTTCTAAAAGAAATCAAAAATCTCTCTATCTTTATTTTATTATGGGTTAACTTTGGAAAGGGAGTTTTTTGGGGATGATTTTGGGGTTCTAGAAGAAAAAAAAAATCTCATAGCCTGCAAGTATTTTGGCTTATTGAATGAAATACAACTTGAATTATACAGAAGGTGGTCTTATGTGGGGGAGGATATGTTTCCTGAATTCGAGTTTCTTCCACACCACGACTTCAGTTGGATTTTGCTGAAAAGAAAGGTATGGACTAAGATTCAATACTGAGCATCTCTTAATTAGAAACGATGTTGCTCTTCATGTTCACCTTTTGAATCATCTAGCATATTATTAGTTTGTAGATACTTACACATGTACCTCCCTCTTTGGAATTGGCATTCCTTTTCTTGGTCATGTTCTTTGTTTGGTAATCTTTGTGTCTCGCTGCTTTAGATTTCCTTGAAGCGGTCCTTGTACTTGGTTGCCAGCCTGCCCATTTCTTGCAACGCATGAAATAATAAACGATGTCGATGATGTTGTGCAAGTGCATGACCATGATTTGTTCATCCAAAAACCTGTGGTATTCACCACATAGTCACCAACCATATCATTTCATGGTTCATGTATATAGAGTCGAACAATAAGGATCGTTTAGAACTTGATGATGGTCCTGTGTTACTAGTTATTGTTGAACGATTTCTATCATTCTATGTATTAAAGAATGATTCCATCGACTTGTTCATGCATACTGCCAAACAAACCAAGTGTGTTGCTTGTGCTTATTCATTTTGCATACTAGCCTACCTGCACGCATGTATAGTGCGAGTCTATGGTTCTAATTGTGTCATTTAGTATCACTAGTATTACTCATAAGAATAATGTGTTGATGGAAATGGTCCTCATCTCCCTCAAATAGTTTTCTCTTATACCAATCTTGGAAAATGATTTAGCGTGATAATTAGATTGTACTCAATGATTTCTTAACAACTGTAATGACATAAAGTAAAGGTCTTGGATCAGGAAACACCCTGTTGCCCTCTTTTGTCAAGGAAAAATTCAACTTGTGCGCCCTCTCCTTCACCCAACTCGTTGCTTTTGGTTGGGAATCGATCACATAGGTCATTCTTTGGAATTCAAATTGTTATGAGGTCTGAAATATGTTACATCTTCTTGGGTAAAGGATGGATATTCTCATCACTTCCTCTGTTGCATTTTGTAGTGGAAAATTTTATCTTCTATAGGTAGGTTTAGGTGGGCATTTGAATCTGCATGTAGTGCTATGAGTAAGCCATATTACCTTTAGGGCTGAAGACGCACCAGTGGAGAGGTAGCCAAGATAACCCATAATAGGGCCATGCAATGAAACTCTCCCATAGTATCCCTTGCCATTATCTGTGTATGCCTCTGGAAGCAGTCATCTTGTTGTAGTCGTTTGATGTTGTTGAACATTATGTGTTTTGGTTGCTCTTCTATGGTTTGGTAATGTGGTCGTCTGTTTGACTGTCTTGGATTGTGGGTCTTTCTTGTCTACTCCTGGCACGGGGGGTTGGGCCTTCGGGTCCATGCAGTTGGGTGGAATGTGCCACGCACCCCATTGGGTTCCCTATCAGCGTTTGTGCAGTGCAACATTACTCAGATGCAGACTGTTCCAGAGTTCACTATATTATTAGATGTATATTCTTTACTTTGTCATATTTATGTATTGATGTATTACACCCACATGTGTTGGGAAATAATGATGTAAACTCATGTGATTGATCGATGTAATGTACTAGAAGCAAGTGTACTAATGTATAAGTGTACCTTTGTATTCCTTATATGATTAGTGATAGTGGTTATCATCATCTGAACATGTATATGTGGAAATATGATTCTTGTAGACTGATGATTATGATAATGATTATGATATATGTTTATGGTTATTGAGATTGAGTTAATCTTGCTTTTATTGGGTTATCACATGTGAATGCTTTAATGTTAGAATTATGATGGATGTATGGTTTTATTAATATATGCTTGGTCACGATTTGTAATGTAATTTGAAATTCGTGCATTATCAATTTGTTATGGGTTAGGTTACGTAATGTTCCTCATGTACCCCAGAGGACTTAGAGGATTAGTGTATTCATTTAATTGAATGCCATGCATTGGAAAAAATTAATGTACATTTCTTATATGTAACTCTAAATAAAAAAAATTGTTCGATATTAGTTTTCTTAGTTGTCCTTTGGGGTTTGCGCGATGGAGCATTACAACTTGGTATCAGAGCCAGGTTATCAAACACTAGGTACCCCAAGTTAATGGAGCCCATTATGGTAACGATGCGCTCAACTCTTGAATCTAAGAGACATTGTTTCCTCTTGCATCATCCTTGTATGCAACCCTAGATCTTCTTTAGGTGGTAGTTGTTTCCATAGTGTAGGAAATCGGTGGAGAGGATAGGACCCTCGGTGTAGTGCGCAATGCACTGATATCCTTCTTGTTGGGGATGCATTAAGGACCCTTGTGTTGTCATGTGTTGTGTGTTGTGTGTGAATATGATGAGTTTGTGATTAATTTGGTATTTTGTGTTGGTTTTCTTTTGTCACCTTGCTTCATCCTTGTGACTCTTTTCTCCCTTGGTGGTGTGTGTAGGATGCCTAGAGGTCAAGGGCGAGGTCATGGCAGAAGACATGGTGGCAGCCAAAATACTAACCACCAAAGTACCTTATCTCAACATTCTCATGACATTGAACGTGGGGAAAGTCTGGGTTCTCATAAATACCTGGGAAGTGAGGGTCAAAACCCAGAGCAACCGAATCTAGAGAGGGTGCAAGTATGCCAATCGCTAGAAGATATCTCCGATGATGAGACCTTGGTGCATGCCCTTGTTCAGACTAAGATAGAAAGAGAAAGGAAAATCACATAATCTAAGCATATTGTTCTGACAAAGAAACCCTCGGCAGTTCGAGATTGGTCATTGGGGTGTGGACCCAATGTTCCCAATTTGATGAAAGAGGAGAAAGAGTGCCTACGAGCACATTATTCCTCCTCTAAAAAGGTCATGTTGGACTCTGATGAGGACCCAGAAGAGTATCCTCTGGTTGATAGTGAGTAGTCACCTTTGTATTGAAAGCTTTTCGGATGTATTAGATACCTTAAGACTTTATTGGTGCTTGTGTACCCCTTTTGGTTTGATGGGTTGACATTGTAGTTGACTGGGATAATTGTGAAACTCTTATCTGATGTTGTGTTATGGAGGAATGAATTATGTTTTTCTTGAAAACTGAAGTGTAAATTTTTACCTTTTTGCTAAAAATGTTGTGATTTTATGGAAGTGTAGTATTTTGAGGTAAAGAATCAGCTTGAATAACTGGTACTAATGTGTTATGTGTCCACCTTAGTATGTAATGTAATTGGTATTTTTAGGGGTAAATACTTATAATAACAAGCAGTGATCTGTTTATGATATAGTACATGATGTAGATTCATGGTTATGATCATTATGTGATTATGTTCCTGACTGTTAAGTAGCAGATTATTTACAAGATGAATTGATTATTAGAATTGTTCTGGATGATGTGGTTATTGCTTGTAGTCTGGTGAGAGGGACAGTGTAGTATCACTCGCTCGCAAGTGCCCTACTACACTGTAATGTCCTCTCACAGTGTGGCTGTAATTGAATATATATATATATATATATGTATACAATGTTTTCTTTTATGCAGGTTTGCAGGTACCAAGCCTTGACTCCACCTGCACTGTCAGGACTGGGCGAGCATCATAAATCCTAATGGGTATGAAGTTGAAAATAGAGTTGACAAGAAAGTCCTACCATCTAGTCTATCACCCCGTCTCTAAGTTGATGATGTCGTCTATTGAAACCCCATTCCTATTTTGGTATCATTCTTCTTTTGGGTTGTTTAATTTTGTTTCCTTAATTAATGTTGTTTTGATTGTTGACACAATTGTTGGTTGTTGTGTTATTGTCCTTATGCTTGTGATCGACTTCCAGGAGTAAGTCGATGCTAAGGGGGGAGGATGTAGTGCCCCTCTACTTTTGGCTTTCGTGACAATTGGGTAAGTGTAGTATGATGCATGGTGGTGTCATGTTGGTTTCGTGATTACATTGTTTAATTGACTTCGAATTATGTGATAAGCTAACATTTTGATTAACCTTGATTAATCAATGTAATTAAATTAAAATTGATTTATATGTTAGCTTAAATTATTTGGAAGTAAATGTTAATTAAATGAACTAAGTTTGTGAAATGATATCACTAAATATTAATCGTTGAATTAAAATGAAAATTGAAAGAGGTATGTTTATAAAAAGGAGATTATAATTATTTTAAATTAAATAAGGTGCTTAAAAGCTTTAATGGTTAAAATAATAAATAAAGATAAATAATTATTATTATTAGATTTTAACTAATTAAATATGGTAAGTAAATTTGATTTTAAACTAAAGATAAGAGATAAGATCTATGGTCTAAAGTGTAAAAAGATGGAAAGAGATGGGAAAAGGCTAAAAGCGTGCACATGCATGACTTCAAACAGAACATTGATCAGGAAACTTTTTTTATTTTTGGTTTTATTGCCCGATTTTGTCTTCTAAAAGAAATCGAAAATCTCTCTATCTTTATTTTATTATGGGTTAACTTTGGAAAGGGAGTTTTTTGGGGATGATTTTGGGGTTCTGGAAGAAAAAAAATTCTCATAGCCTGCAAGTATTTTGGCTTATCGAATGAAATACAGCTTGAATTATACAGAAGGTGGTCTTACATGGGGGAGGATCTGTTTCTTGAATTCAAGTCGCTTCCACACCACGACTTCGGTTGGATTTTGCTGAAAAGAAAGGTATGGACTGAGATTCAATATTGAGCATCTCTTAATTAGAAATGATGTTGCTCTTCCTGTTCACCTTCTGAATCATCTAACATATTATTAGTTTGTAGATACTTACACATGTACCTCCCTCTCTGGAATTGGTGTTGCTTTTCTTGGTCATGTTCTTTGCTGCTTGGTAATATTTGTGTCTCGCTGCTTTAGATTTCCTTGAAGCGGCCCTTGTGCTTGGTTGCTAGCCTGCCCATTTCTTGTAGCGCATGAAATAATAAACGATGTCGGTGATGTTGTGCAAGTACGTGACCATGATCTGTTCATCCAAAAACCCATGATATTCACCACATAGTCACCAACCATATCGTTTCATGGTTCATGTATAAAGAGTCAAACAATAAGGATCGTTCAGGGCTTGATGATGGTCCTGTGTTACTAGTTATTGTTGAACGATTTGTATCGTTCTATGTATAAAAAAATGATTCCATCAACTTGTTCATGCATATTGTCAAACAAACCAAGTGCGTTGCCTGTGCTTATTCATTTTGCATACTGGCCTGCCTGCGTGCATGCATAGTGCAAGTCTATGGTTCTAATTGTGTCATTTAGTATCACCAGTATTACTCATAAGAATAACGTGTTGATGGAAACGGTCCTCATCTCCCTCAAACAGTTTTCTCTTGTACCAATCTTGGAAAACGATTTAACATGATAATTAGATTATACTCAGTGATTTCTTAACAATTGTAATGACATAAAGTAAAGGTCTTGGATCGGGTAACACCCTGCTGCCCTCTTTCGTCAAGGAAAAATTCTTCAACTCGTGTGCCCTCTCCTTCACCCAGCTCGCCATTTTTGGCTAGGAATCGATCACATAGGTCATTCTTTGGAATTCATATATATTGTTATGAGGTTTGAAATATGTTACATCTTCTTGGGTAAAGGATGGATATTCTCATCACTTCCTCCATTGCATTTTGTAGTGGAGAATTTTATATTCTATAGGTAGGTTTAGGTGGGCATTCGACTCTGCATGTAGTGCTATGAGTAAGCCGTATCACCTTCAAGGCTGAAGACGCGCCTATTTCCTTGTTCTAGGATTTGTTTTGTGTATTACTTGTTGGACACTTTGTATGTTGGTTTCGATACTGAGAACATTATGATTTCTTTGTCAATGGTTTTATTTTTTTGGAATACGTCTTACATAATTGGTGGTTGGTGGAGTCAAGAGTCACCATAGCCGTTTGTTTCTTCTCTGAATTCTCCTAAACTTTCTAGTTAGGAATTTTGAGTGCGCCCCATTGATAGTTGAATGCATTTGTTGAAAGTTTCTAGGGTCATCCTTATACTTCTAGAGTGTGCCCTGTTGGTCCATGTTGTTTCATGTGTCCTTCATCTTGCTGTGTTGACAGCCTATGCTCTGGCTTGAGTACATTTAGATCAGCTCAGTTAGGTCAATCAAATATTTATGTGTATTTATTTGTAGATATGTATGCATATGTACCAATTAAGATAACAAGTATTTTTTTTTTTGTAAATTGAGATATATATATATATATATATATATAAATAAAGAAGATGGCCTTAGTCTCATTAATTATTTTAATAATTTCTTAATGAATGTAAATTGATTAGTTAAATTGTTTTTTTCTGGAATGGGTAATAATGATTAAAGAAAAAGATTAGGTTTAAGTGTGTTTGGGTATTTGTATGGTTTGGTTTAAATTAATAGACTAGGTTAATCGTGCTTGAGAATTATTCTTTCAATTCAATGAGATTAGATAACAATGAACGAATAAATGGTTGTCTTATATAATCTCCATTATTTGTTATTTGGTTGTTTAGTTAAGGTTTATCGATGAATGCGGAAAAATAAATTACGTTATTTAATTGTGTTCCTTTTAGAAAATAGAATGTAATAACATGGTTTAGGATAATTATTACTCATAACAGTGGAATATGAAAGGTACGTAGATATAGGAAAAATTATAATGGGTTTTATGTGTAGTAATATATTCTTAAAATAATAGCGATAGGGTTGTAGTGTATACAAAGGAAATTATTTCGATATGTTAAAATATAAAAATAAGATATTAAAAGAAATTTTATTTGTCAAAGATAATACTTAATTAGATTGGCTACGTAGGGGTTTTGTATTCTTTTGTAAATATATGTTTATGCTATTGCTTAAATTATTTTAGTGACCTTGCAATAAACAAGTATATGAAATGAAATTGGCTTTTCGTTAGTCCTTGTGGTTAACGTTGATTGTGATATTTGGTCTTTATGATTGTTTGCATTTGGATGTAGCTTAGTTATACTTCACTATTAGGATGATCTTCCTTCTAATCTCTCTCTTTAGGAATATTTATAGAGTATTTTATAGGTAAAGATAGATTCTTTTATTAATCCTACGTAGTAAGTATTTGTGGAGATGAAGTGAATAAATACCCTTCTTTTTATAATATTAGTATCTAGGAAATTAATCTTAAAGAGAATTAGTATCTAATTGATTTAATTAAATTAGGTTAAGGGAAAATGTCAACTTCATTTAATTACATTTTGAGGAAACTGGCCTATCTATATAATTGAAGGACTTAATTAAGTTAAATTAGATTATTCTGTTGTTGATTATCTTCTTATCCAACATATGATAGATTTGTGAAAACCACTAAGTAGCTTAGTTGATGTGAACGATTGTTAATATTGTATGATAATTATATCATAAGGGAATTAGTGGTATAGCTAGAGAGTGAAATTGTGATAACAAGATACTCTATCCTTCTAATTGTGATTTATTTCATACGAGATATTAGTGAGTATGTTAGAGTTGAGATATTGGTCTCGTTTCCCTATAATAGTTGATATTTATCTATTGGTTAATATAACCTAATAGGAGTTGGTTGATTTATATGGTCCTTGAAGTTTATTGCTTTTCATTGGTTAGTGATAGTAATTTGTGTGTGTTAAAATATTTGTTGGGATATTTAGAAATTATGCTTAAATAACTACTTAGTTATATTAATTCACTTTTGAATGAACGAACAGATAGAAGGTATTTAATTGCTTATTATTCTTTAGGGTTGGATATTGAATTTATTCGGGTATTTAAAGGTTGTTTTGATGTTTTCTCTTCGATGTGCCTACCCTTTGGGGGGGGGGGGTTGCTTGGTTTTGGAGGTGATTTTATTCATCAAGATTTGTGTTGGACTAATGAACAAATTTGATGGTTCCATCTTGAATGTGAAAAGAGGATTAAGTTGGATGTTTATGTTTCCTTGTGAGTGTGATCTTTTCTCCTTGAATTTTCCTTCAATTTGATGAACCTTGGTAGTTAGTCTTGTGGGAACCCATAGCA
>VDFB02062719.1:0-15980 GCA_007258455.2 Sequoia sempervirens
TCTCATCAAAATAATCTATAAATGAAAGGCTTCATTCTTGATCAAATCTTCCACAACTCCACAATTCCATCCACAAAGCTAATGCAAAGTCACTCTCTTCAAGAGAACTGATTTTTCCCATCTTATCATCATCATCTAGCTTATCCACTATGAAATAAAGTTTTGATTATGTTTTTATATGCTTGCATTTCATTATCTTTGTTTTATTCAATTATTTATCATTTATTTGAACAAACATACTTTTTATATCTATATATAATACAGGTGTTGATTTAATTGTTTCCTGCATATTTATTTCAATACACATGTCTATTGAATTAATACAATTATATATTTATCTATTTCTTCTAACACACATATCATTAATCATTATTACTCACAATTATATTTATATTATTATATTTTTACCTATTTTTCCAACACATATCTTTACTACTCTGATCAATTTAACCATATTTACTCTCTCGCTTATTCGAACAAATATATTTATTATTTAGTATGAAAAAAATAATCTTATTCACTTATTGCCTAAACCTTATTGTTAAAATGGTCTTATAAAACACTTAGACCTATCGAATCTGAAAGTTTCAACTCTTCGAATGCAAGACTTTAATTTACCACAATTTTATGAGCCCCATTGATCTGCATATGATACTGAACTCAAAAGCCTTGTCTAATTGGATGCAAGCATCTCGCAGAATAAATAGATGCACAACGTCAGAAGATGCACAGTGATATTGGTCAAGCCTTGTCTAATTGGATGCAAGCATCTCACAGAATCAATAGATGCACAATGATATTGGTCTAAGGATGCTTGCAGGCATCACGCTCAAAACTCCATTTCATGGATGTAGACTTAAGGTTTAAATCAGTTTGACACATATCTTGGGTTTGAAGGACGCCATGGTCAGTCTGGATTTCAAACTTCTTTGACCGATATAGGCATACATTAAATTAATTTAAATTAAGGCTCATCATGCACAATGAGACTATCTTGTAGATGCAAGGCCCTCAAGCAAGTTCAGAAGGTTATAACCAATTGTCTGGGCATAGCGGGTGTGAACTAACAGTTAAATTCAATACAAGGAAAGATAAGATGAAATCAAGCTCCATTACCTTTTTTCCATGCATTAGTTTGAACTCGATAGGCGACCAAGGCATATATAACACTCTGAGGATATGTACCACTGTGGGCAGCAAGTCACCATTTATTTAGAGTAATGTATATAGGGGTGAAATAGAGGCTAATGAATTAAGCACAAATACAAGATTTGAGACCGCTTGCATTCAAAACAAAAGATCTCTATGGAAACCAAGGAAGGTGTGAAGCACAAATATCCAAATGGAATGAAAAACGGGAATTCATGACTGGACACAAGAGCTCTTAGATCTGATCTCACCACAACTAATGACTAATTTTTTATTGGAAATCATGGACACATTTCTATAGGACCAAATTCGGGAATTCATGGAGACACGAGCTCTCAGATCTGATTACACCTGTTATAGTTTTTTCTATTGAAGATGTCATTTTTTTAAATTTTTTATGTGGTGGGTATTCGGGTGTAGATCTCTATACGCAGCTGATGAAATAGCAAACTAATTTTACGGTTGATTACTTTTTCAGAAGTTTTAAATGGTTTGTTTTGATCAGGGATTAGCTTAAGTTTAATACATTGTATTGAAGTAAGGAATCATTTTGATTTACAGTTGGTGACTCTAAGGAACTGAGGAAGCTTATGGCTATATGCATTGCATCTGAGCAAAATTATGTTAAAATAATGAAATAGCAGGTAAAATATATGAGAATAAACGATGAGCAGATCTTATATAGCAAAATGATAGATGGTTCTGATATTATAAATTTTCCTTTTTCCAATATCCATTCAGATTTCTATATTGATATATAATATAATTATATCTTTAACTTTTTTTTCATAAAAGGTAAAAATAGAATTTTGGGAAACTTTTAAAGCAGTAGACATTACAATATCTTCAATATTTTTTATCTATTCCATTATACTTACTTTTTTATAAAAATCTATGTTATTATATTTATTTGTCTCTATACACACGCCTATGCAATAATATTTTAAAAGTATTATTTGTATTTTTCTAAAAATAGATTTTTATTTTTAGATTAAATAAAAGAAAGAGAAATAGGAGCAACAACAACTACAGTAATGGCTACACCACTATTTACATTTATAACTGTAACACAAAGTTGAACAAAATTAAACGACAAAACAGCTTCAATAACAACCACAATAACAGTTGAATATCAATGCACAGCAAAACATCTAGAAGGGAACAAATAGAGTTAATTAGAATAGCTTTAAGAGCAGCCATAACAATGTTGTCAAAACTGTAACATTTCTCAACCAAACAAATCATACAGCTGAACAAGATATGCAATGGTGCTGCAACAAAATTGAACAAATATCTTCATATAAATCTAACTATGCAATTTCATCTATGCCTTTATTTGTATTTATTTCTCAACACACATTCATACAAACACACCTTATCCATTATATTTATAGAATATTACATCATTATCCGTTTCTTTTCAGATATATATCTTGAAAAATATTTACTCATTTCATACACGTGTCTTTAACTATAATTTCACGTATTCATCTATTTGATTTAATTTTTCATATACAACATTCATACAAACACAAACACATTTATTCTATTATATTTATATAATATTATATCATTATCGCATTCTTTTCATATATATATATATATATTGAAAAATATTTACTTATTTCACACTCTTATCTTTAACTACATTTTCACTTATACATCTATTTAAACACAAATAATTTTAAGTCTATATATAAAATATGTAAATATAACACAACTATAGATTTATTAGTTTTTCATCCATATTTATTTGAATACATACATCTATGCAACTAATACAAATATATCTTTATCCATTTCTTCTAACACATATTGTTAATCATTATTACTCACAATAATACTTTTATTTATTTTTACACTACATGTCCTTATTAATTTGATCTATTTAACAATATTTACTCTTCCTCGCTTATTTGAACAAACATGTTTATTATTTACATTAAAATAAATATTTATTCATTTATTGCATAAACCTTTGTTTAAAACATTTTTGAGGCATGTAGAACACTTACACATACCTAACCTAAAATTTTCAACTTTTCGAATGCAAACATTTAATTAACCACACTTGGGCTGCCTCATTGGTCTGCCCAAGATATCAAACTCACAGACGTTGTCTAACTAGATGCGAGAACCTCACCAAATTGAAAGATAAAATTATATTGGTTCTAAGGATGCTTGCGAGAATCACACCCAAAACCAAATATAATGGATGTAGAGATAAGGTTTAACATAGTTTGATACATATCTTGGATTCGAAGGATGCCATGGCTAGTCTGGATTTTAAACTTCTCTAACTGACATAGACATAAATTAAATTAATTGAAACTAAGTCTCATTATGAACAAATGAGACTATCTCTTAGATGCAAATCCCTCAAGGAAGTTTAGATTTCTAACTGACATAGACATAAATTAAATTAATTGAAACTAAGTCTCATTATGAACAAATAAGACTATCTCTTAGATGCAAATCCCTCAAGGAAGTTTAGATTTCAAACAGTTTAGATCCAAGACACTCAAAACATTCAAGTCTCAAGCACAGCAGGTTATAACCGAATTTGAGTTGAATTTTATGGGCATAGCGGGTATGAAATAATAATTAAAGTTAAGACACGGGAATATTAGATGCAATCAAGCTCCATTATTTGACTTTACATGTAAGACTAAGAACTTGACATGTGGCCAAGGCATATAACACTATGGGAATATGTACCACCGTTGAGAACAAGTCATCATTTGTTTAGAGTAATTCATATAGGTATGAATTAGAGGCTAATGAATTAAGCACAAATAAAAGATTTGAGTCTGCTTGTATTCAAACAAAAAGATCTCCATGGGAATTGGGGAAGACATGAAGTGGACACATCCAAATGGAATAATAATAAAAATTCATGAGCACCATAAGAGCTCTTAGATCTTATCTCACCATAGCTGATGAATAATATTTTATAAAATATGATGGAGACATTGTTTTAGAGGACCAAAGTCAAACGGCTAGAGGATGAGTGAAAAAAAAGGGATTCTACTATTTCTCTTGACAATTATTTTTTTTTATGCACGAATTAAATGTTTTGATTAGATTAAGACTGGAAGGGCTAATACCCATTATAAAACAACCATTAAGGCAAATGAGGTGCTCATGAGAAGTGAAAAGTCCAACAAATTAAAGCATAAACTAGTCCAACCAACAAAATAAAATAGAGACATCAGAAAAATGACTAGAATGGGACCACAAAATACCTATGGGTCTCCCAAGAACTTGAGACCATTGATTCCCTGCCAACTCCTGAGTCAAGAAGTGGAGCTTCTCCTCAAAAGATAGAGGGCCTTTCTGCATAGGTTGAGTATCCACCTCAACATCCAGAGCCAAGTTGTTTCATCGCCTTACCTTTCTTCTGCTTGTGCCAATCATCACACCCTTCTTTAGCCTCCAATTTTCCCTGGTGCTTCCTAATCTCTTGCTGAAAGATCTGAATAGTGAGGGTAGTGTTCTTCATGGTTCCTTTATGGTAATCAATTATAACCTAGAGACACTGTGTGGTTTTTACCTAGTTTCTATGTATAGCATCAATCTTCATTTGTAAATTTTATTTGTCTTCCAGCTCCTTATCCCATATGGAACAATGTTCAAATGACTTAGCTAGAGAGGAAATCATTTCCCAATGACCTTTTTCCTCCACCTCCCCAGCCACGAAACCTACTGTTGCAAAACCCTATTTTCCATAATCTGGATTCTCTCTTTGGCAGTAACCAACTAGCCTAGGAGTCAAATAAAAATGTCATTTTGGACATTAACCATCTCTAAAATTTCATTAATTTTGATGTAGAGGTGGTTGTCATGAGCACAAATGCCAAAACACACCCTAGGTTCAACATTAGTCCCCTCTAAATTGATGCATAAATTAGGAAAATTTTGATGGCTAGGTTTAATAATATGGGGTGTTGGGGACGTCATAAACATTTGCATGATCAAGGGAGTGTGTGGGAGAATTGATAGGGGTAGGATTCCATGACTCATCATTTGATTTTTCCAGATCGCTAGACCTAGAAGTGGAAATAAGAGTGGGCTCAGATAGGGGAGCAACTTTAATGGGGTTAGGAGGGGTTTCCTCATTAGCTAGGGTTTTACCATGGGCATGGGTGAAATGATGAGAAGTGGAAGGGATCTCATCCAGGGTAATGGAGGGATTGGGGCTTGTAGGGGGGTCACGAATGACCAAGGTGTTCATTTTAATAGTTGCAGGGAAGGGTAACAAAGTTGCTTGGTACTGATAGAGACAAAAGACCAGACCCTAGTGAATGGGTAAATTCTTAATTTTACATTGGATTTTTTTAATAGATTATTCGAGAGAGGACAAAATCCAAAAAGGAAAGTTCATCTTTATATTATAATGAAGATGGTTAAGCATTGGAAACAAATGAGCATGAAAACAACAGAACCAACCCTGGAGCATAATATACCTGATTAGGACTTCTACAACCTTACTCCAAGCACCAGGGAGGTCAGCTCAATTAAAGTCATTTTGGAGTCTGTTCACTTTTTCACCCTCTTTCAAAAAGTGGTCCATGTCTTTTTGATAGCTAGCCTTGGGCTTACAAGGAATGCAAACACCCTCCAATGAAATCCCAGTCACCTCCACAATAAGCTTGGTAGTCACCATGAAGGAATACCCACTAATAGTGACAGTTCCATCCACCCAAGAGGTAGCGAACACCACAAAGAGCTTGGGGTCATGCCCCAAGATTCCTTCCACATACGAGGCCAACTTTACCCATTGAATGATTTTCCAAACATCCATGTATTGTTTCCACATTTTACAATTCGTAGGTTCTTCCTGAACTAGTTCATATCCCATGGTAGAATTTAAAAAATTCAAGGCAAGGAAATAGAGTCTATAGAAATACCAATATTAGTACCAAAGCCACATGTAAATGAGTTTATGAAAAGACTACTTAAAGGGAATAACTTTTCATAAGTGAAACTTGTGGCAAATAAGAAAGAGAGCTGACATCGGATCTAGCTCAATCTCAATTTGGTAGTACTTTGGCATCATGATTCATTAATTCACAAAGAATTTAATGTTGTAGTTTCTCTAATTTTAATATTACTATATCATCATGTCTTAGGGGTTTCGGCTATGTATTTTTCTCTTTTCAGAAGGAAAAATAAACAATGTAGGTATTTGTATTGAGATTTAGGGAGTTACACTAAATCTATATGGAGGAATCTAGAGAGCCACTATCTTTGGAATTATATTTCTCTTTAAATTTGTATATGTATTTTACTAATTTCTTCATCTCCCCCCAAGGTATACAAGATTCTAGTTACATTGAATCCTAAGGGTTCTTCTTCCACAATGGAGAGTTTTCTCCTAGCAGCATTATATGGAGACAAACTATCATATTTCTAATGAATATTATATTTTTTTGGAGATGCTCATTCAAAAAAAAGATTGAGGAACATTTTTCATTTACATATTTTACGCCATTATGAGATTAGGAAATATTATTTTCCTCTTTATAGATTGTCTTTGTTTTATATAGGCTCTTATGGCTTATGACATCTAGAGATACCTTATTTTTTCTTGTGTGATATTTTGACCTTCATCGAGGACTTTCTAGAGGCACATCAAAAATAAAGTGACCATCATAGATTCACACCTATCACATAGATTTTGTAATATTAATGCAAGAAATATTTCCTAAATCCTTATGGCATTATCTATAGTTCATGTTTCCTTTGTTTCACAATTCACCTTTTATTGGTGATGTTCCCTAACAATCCCCTTGTTCTCTCTACATTCTATCTTGCTTACTCCCTTGAGCCAACATTCAAGTCTCTCATACACATTAATGCATAAATAAATTTTGATTAAATTACATTAAAATATAGTTGAAACATTATTTTGATCTATTATTTTCATACCTGTGTAATAATATATGTGTTCCTTGTCATTTCAAACTTTCTCTTGTGTTTTCCATTTATGAGCCTGAAGTTGATATAACCCAATATATGTATTCTATCTAAATTTTTCTCCTAGTTGGAGTGTGTTTCTATGCAATATTTAGACACTTTTATTTGGTGGGTGTGAATGTAGGTGATGATCCCATGAAATTATATTTGAGTTTTATTTTATTGTGGGATAGTCCATAGGTGTTGATAGTGTAATTTTTTTGGGCTTATGTATAAGAGAATTTTGGGTTTTCTTTATATCATAGTTTATATAGATAATTTATATTTGAGTATATTTTGGTTCCAAATGGTTATGAATAAGGGATGTATACGAAGAAATTTTCCATGATTAACTTTTATTTGAATATGGTATTTATATTTTTATGTTTTCTCTTTGGGGTGTATGCACATGGTTATTTCTTTAAAATACATACAATTATTTTATATATGGCACTATGTAGTTTTATTGATGTTGTAATATGATACATGGAGTTTTCATGGTTTTTTATGTATATATAATATATACAAGTTTCATATTGTCCCAGCTGGTTGTGTGTAGATTTATCCAATCCATACCATCCATGTCTACACTATTGATTGTTTGTTGAAGTGATATATTATTGAACTACTAACCCACTTGATAACCTTTCTCCCAATTTCAAACAAGATCTATAATAATATCTATATTTATATTTTTTTAATCTTTCTAACATTTTCATTTTTATCCAAAATTACTCTTTTATTAACTCTTACATTATAATGTAACTTCTCTAAAAATTAAGAATCTACACTATTGATTGTTTGTTGGTGTTGGTTCCCAAATCTGCACACATCAAACTCTAAAGATTTGCCACTTCCTATGCTCAAGCTCGATGGAAGATTCGGCCAACAGAGTGGGAAACTATCTCTTATCTCCCCTTCACTTTAGGTTCTGCCGCACCTAGGGGGGTATTCCCTCATTCACAATCAATAAATATAGCTTTCCATTACCAGGCAGAATGCTCTCATGTATTCACCCAGATTTATAAGATTGACCCCAGATTGGCAATATCCTTGGATTATCTCCACTGGTTAAATCTGAGAACATGCATCACTTAAACCAAAACAAAATAAAACATAAAACGCTATGCATGATTTGCTTTTATATTATTGGGTTTCCTAGACCTTTGAGCAAATAGATTCTAGATCGGTGCTTTATTCTGGGCAACAGAGTCAAACTCAACAATGTAAATATTTCCTTATGACAATAGAAACTCATAACCAGAGGACTGAAAAATAATAAAATTACTGCCTAACAGTAATTTGTCCGAGAAAGAGAATCACCCATGACCATATGCTTCACTAATCCCTTGATATTACACACTTTCCTCCATGTTTGATCTAAAACAAATTTAATCTACTCCTCTAATAGATGCAGAAAATCAAACATGCAACATAGCAAAAATGTATATTGAAGAACGCAGAAACTGTTAGCCACCTTGTTCAAAAGAAAAATGCCAATACCCTAGGAGACAGTCATAAATGATCCACATAAGATGTGTTACTCATATAACTCAACCTGGAAAGAAAGTTATCATTCAGAAATATTCATTTACATAGCAAAATACACTCCTACAGCCCAAAAATCCAGTCACCTTCTCCTACAGAAAACTAGCTCCCAAATGTGTGAATAGCTTGAATCCAAAGCCCAAAATTATCTCTCTTACAAAGAGGAACAGCATGCTCTATTATAGACACAAGAGCATGTTGCCCTAAACATTTTACATCCAGGCGGTTACGTGAGTCTTACACAACAAGTCGCTGCAAATAAGCCAGGGAAGAAACAAAAGAGAATATAAAATATGACATAAAATATGGAGCAAAATGATTTTAATTAATTCTTCCCTATTTTACTTTCTCCACATTTCATGTCAACTGCCGGGGATCTCTGCTTCCAAACCAACGCTTATCGCACCATCGCAAATGCATTGCAAAGAAAGAGACATTAACCAGCGATAGGCGATAGGAAGGAATGGAACATCGCGCATCTCCAATGGAAAGAGGAAAGAACAAAACAAATCAGCGACGTGTGATGTGAAGCTCCTCTATGCGTTTTGGCCGCACCGGCAAATGTTTACATTGGTCAACGAGCTGCTCTATCCTCCTCTTGCTACGCAAAGATGTTTCCACAAACAATTTTGGTACATTTTCACTGAATGCGGAAGCCGTCCTTGCGCAAGGTAGACAAGGTTTATTCAAACATTGTGATACTCCTTCCAGCTGCAAAGGCAAGCCGTTCTGTGTAAAAAATTTCTTTGTAAATTCAAATTGAATCTCTCTCTACTTGGCACGGTGGCTGCAGATTTGCATCTTACCAGTCACGACTTATTGTCTGCGCCAATTGTTTGGAATATTAACCCTAACTGCTGCCGTCCCCACCAACCGCCGCCCGCTATATCGCAATCAATAAATTAGTCATTGCGATTCCGCGGGAGTCTTCGGTAAAGTTTTTGTTTTATATCAACCGCCTGTCGTACCTCCAGCCAATGCCCGCTATATCGCAATCAATAAAATATTCATCGCGATATCACGGGAGACTCCGTAGAAGTTTTACTTTATTCTAACCGCCAAGTGTTTACCGCAGTTTACCGGGCCGTCAACTAACCGCTGCCCGCAATATCGCAATCAAGTTTTTTACCATCGCGATACCGCGGGGAACTATGGAGAAAGCCGCCACCGCCAAAGGAAATATCGGGATGCGAAAGATTTAATATTTAAGTTTGAATATTATGAAAAGGACAATGTATTAAATGTATTTTGACGCGGGAAAAGTTAGTTAGGTGAATTTGAAAAATTGTATTCGTTTCCTCTCATCCGTGAAATTTTTCACGTGACTTTTTACCTGCAGCATATAATTATGTAATTGTAATTTATTTTTAACAACAAGTGAATGAGAATGAGAAGAGGAATGTGAATGTGAGCAAACAGAATTTACGAGCAGCAGCTCTGTGTGTTGAGAAAAATAATATTTTATGTTTTAAATTTTTACTGTGTGTGAAAATTTTCTCCTCTGCCTCCGACCTTCACGTGGTATCAGAGCAAGTTCGAGTATCAGAGCAAAGCAGATTATCTGGGTAAATTTCAAAATGGCAGCAAGCACAAGCTTGACAAACCCACAAATTCCACAGTTTAATGGGAAGAATTATGAGTACTGGTCAATTACCATGAAAGCACTATTTAGCTCACAGGATATATGGGATTTAGTAGAGAATGGATTTGCAGAGCCAGCAGATGCAGTAGCATACAATGCTTTAACACAAGCAGAGAAAGACTTATTGAAAGACACAAGGAAGAAAGATTCAAAGGCTTTATTTTATCTGTTTCAAGCTGTACATGAGAGCATTTTTCCAAGGATTTCAGCAGCAACAAAGTCCAAACAAGCATGGGACATACTTCAAACCGCCTATCAAGGCATGGAAAAAGTTAAAACAGCAAAGCTACAAATGCTGAGAAGAGATTTTGAAACAATATGTATGAAGGACAATGAATCTGTAGATTCATTCTACACCCAAGTCATTGGGGTGGTTAATCAAATTAGGTCTCATGGAGAGAATCTGGAAGATACCAGAGTTGTTGAAAAGATTTTAAGGAGTTTGCCCACAAAATTTCTACCGGTTGTAGTTGCTATAGAGGAGACAAAGGATCTCTCACAGTTCTCAGTTGATGAGCTGTATGCATCTCTAATTTCTCATGAACAAAGGCTGAAAAGGTCAGCAGATACATCACTGGAGCATGCTTTCAAAACTCAGGCTTCAGTCAGTCAAGGAAGAGGCAGAGGTAGATCAAGAGGAAGAGGAAGAAACTCTTACAGAGGTGAAAGATACAGTTTATCAAACTCAAATGGAAGAGGCAGCAATCAAGGCTCAAACCAAAACTCAACACAGAATCAGTCACAAAATCAAAGGTATGATAAATCTCAAGTCCAATGTCACTACTGTAAAAAATATGGGCATTATATGAATGAGTGTAGAAAGAAGCAGTATGATAATAATAGACAAAATGCAAAATTTTCAAGAGAAGGTCAAAATCAGGATTCAGATAAGAGAACAATGTTTTTAGCTTGTAATGTTGCTCAAACAAATGAAAAAGATGTATGGTTTTAGATTCAGGCTGTAGCAATCATATGACAGGGAATCTAGAAATGTTTTCAAGTTTAAATGAGGTAAAACTCTAATGTTACATTGGGTGTGGCAACAAAGTGGAGTCAAGGAAAATGAAGCTAGATAACAAAAGGAGAAAAATGTATATTTGTTTGGATCACAGTGAAAGAATCCAAGCTTATAAGCTCTATAGTCAACAACAAAGAGATTATAATCCAGAGAGATGTACAATTTGTAGAAGATGAGAAGCATGGGATGGAAGTATAGAAACCTTGATCAATATTTAACAAGTATACCTCAAGAGGAGAATGAGGTTTCAACATCAAGAAATGTTCCAGCTATTGTGACTCCTACCACTCCCATTCAAGCTCAACAAAGTGGTCCACAAGTGACACCATCATCGACTGTAAGAACAACCTCAATCATTCAAGGAAGCAGTCCAACAAGAGGACAACAAACACCATCTACAGCAGGACCATCAGGTCCACATTCTACAAGTTCAAGTGATATGTAAAATCCTACATTGGCAAGTCTGAGAAGACAGAAAATCAGAAGCATAAGAGATATATATGAGCAAAATGAAGGTGAGAATAATTCAGATCAGATTTCTCTTTGTGCATTTTATTCTCAAATAGAAGATCCGGTTCATTTTGAAGATGCAATCAAAGATGATAAATGGGTAAGTGTTATGGATGAAGAAATTGAAGCAATTGAAAAGAATCAAACATGGGAGCTAGTCAGGTCTTCAAAGACAAAGATATTATTAGGTGAAATGGATTTATAAAATAAATTGAATGAAAAGATGAAGTTCGAAGCAGCAAGATTGGTTTGTAAGGAGCTGTCACAAACTGGGGTGGTGTACAGAAATGAAACATTTGCACATAAGATTGGATACTATAGGGATGATTTTGGCTTTTAGCGGCTGAGAACAAGTGGTGCGTATCTGAGAATATATGGATGTGAAGTCAGCTTTTTAAATGGTTTATTTAGAAGAAAGAAGTTTATGTGGATATTACACGGATATGAAATTAAGGTCAAGAAGACAAAGTTTTCAAATTGAAAAAGGCACTGTATGGATTGAAGCAAGCCCCAAGAGCTTGGTACAGCAGAATAGATAGTTACCTTTTGTTGAATGGATTTAATAGATGTAGCAGTGAGCCCACACTGTATACAAAAATGAATGAAGAAGGTGAAATACTAATAGTATGCTTATATGTGGATGATTTAATTTTCACTGGCAATTTGTCAATTGATCTGTTCAAGGTAGACATAAAGAAAGAATTTGAAATGACAGACTTAGGTCTGATGAAGTATTTTTTAGGCATTGAAGTAAATCAAAATGAAAATGGTATTTTTATTTCACAGTCAAAATATGCAAATGACATTTTGAAAGGTTTAATATGATGAAGTGCAAACTAGCACCAACACCTACAGTGACAGGTCTGAAACTAAGCATGAGATGATAGAGGGGTCTAATGTTGATCCAACTTTGTTTAAGAGGCTTGTTGGAAGTCTCATGTATCTCACAGCCACAAGGCCAGACATTATGTATGGAGTAAGTTTGATTTCAAGGTTTATGGAAACACCAAAAGACACCCATTGGAAAGTAGGGAAAAGAATTTTAAGGTATGTAAGTGGAACAAGAAATTTTGGCATCAAGTATTCAAGTTCAGATGAGTTCAAACTCATAGGATACACAGACAGTGACTGTGCTGGCAGCATTGATGACAAAAAAAGCACGTCTGGATATGTATTTAATTTTGGGACAGGAGTTGTCTCATGGTCTTCAAAGAAGCAGCCAATAGTTTGTCTTTCATCAGCCGAAGCAGAGTATGTGGCAGCCACAAGTGCAGCATGTCAAGCAATCTGGATGAGAAGAATTTTGAAAGAATTGCAAAATGAACAAATGGAGGCAACAAAAATTTACTGTGATAACAATTCAGCCATTGCTCTTTCGAAGAATCCAGTCTTTCACAAGAGAAGCAAGCATATTGATACCAGAGAAACAGATTGGGCATGGTGGACAGCGCAGTTATGCTTAAGGGGGAGTGTTGGAATATTAACCCTAACTGCCGCCGTCCCCGCCAACCACTGCCCGCTATATCGCAATCAATAAATTAGTCATTGCGATACCGCGGGAGTCTTCGGTAATGTTTTTGTTTTATTTCAACCGCCTGCCGTACCTCCAGCCAATGCCCGCTATATCGCAATCAATAAAATATTCATCGCGATATCACGGGAGACTCCGTAGAAGTTTGCTTTATTTTTAACCGCCAAGTGTTTACCGCAGTTTACCGGGCCGTCAACTAACCGCTGCCCGCAATATCGCAATCAAGAATTTAACCATCGCGATACCGCGGGGAACTATGGAGAAAGCCGCCACCGCCAAAGGAAATATCGGGATGCGAAAGATTTAATATTTAAGTTTGAATATTATGAAAAGGACATTGTATTAAATGCATTTTGACGGGGGAAAAATTAGTTAGGTGAATTTGAAAAATTGTATTCGTTTCCTCTCATCCGTGAAATTTTTCACGTGACTTTTTACCTGCAGCATATAATTATGTAATTGTAAATTATTTTTAAACAAGTGAACAGAGGAATGTGAATGTGAGCAAACAGAAAATTACGAGCAGCAGCTCTGTGTGTTGAGAAAATAATATTTTATATTTTAAATTTTTACTGTGTGTGAAAATTATTTCTCCTCTGCCTCTGGGCCTTCATCCTCCGCCCTTAAATATGGAGTTTCAGGATACATTGTTATTGAAATTGAGATCCCTGCTGTCCAGTTTTAAAAAATTTCAGGTGCGTTTCTATCTCCAGCAATCCTGCATTCTTGGTTTAAAGGTTTGCATTTTCTGAATTCCACTCCTGCTCTGTTTGTAAAATATGTAAGATAGATTATATTAACGAATTCCATTTGTAACTTTGATAAGCAAAACCTCTAATTGAATGGATTGCGCTATTTCTATGCAGGAAGCTCTAATTGAATGGATTTTATTCAGGTTTTGTGCAGCATGAGAGAATTGAGAGAAGGAAGGAGAAGTTCAAGCCGTACTTTTATGAAGCTGCCATAGCTCCCGAATGAGATAATCATTGAAATATTTGGCCTTGGATGCCACACCCCTGCAACACGATATCAAGTTTGCAACATCTTTTAACGATAGCTTTTCCACTATTTCAATTATTATCTCATTCGGGAGCTCTGACAACTTCATACTAATACGCCTTGAGCTTCTCCTTCCTTCTCTGAATTCGCTCATCCTGCACAAAACCCGGAAATCGACCTCCATGCGGGCATACCCAGAATCATTGCGGAGGAGGAGTTTGAGAAGATTGTTGACATAAATGCATGGGATGCGTTGTCGAGAGGAGTAGAGCATGTGAAAATTTGAATGGTCCAAACAATTTGTTATTCAATGTTTATTGTGGATTGTAATTTTAGTGGAATTTATGTGTTCTTGTCATTCACATTGGATATTTTGTGTATAGACTTTCTAATTAAAAAAATTATTATGCTTCATTTTATGTGATTTTCTTGATTTTTATTTGAAAGAGTTTTTAAAATTTTCATATGATTTTTTTTTGAATTTTTATTTTAATTTATTTACTTTATATTTTACTATGAGTTTTTTTTATTATTGAATAATATTACGTTAAATATACTATTAATCTTAAAAGAAAAGATAAGATTATTTATTTACACATGTATGTTATTATGTTCCATTCTTTATTGTAATTGTAAATCACTTCTCAACATTAATAATCATGGAAGAGTTGATCATTAAAAAAAAAATAGTTTTAATTTGAAAATCTATAATTTATTGAGAGGGCATGACTTGATATCTTTTTATCAAGATAATATTTAAAAAGTAAAATGTTTCATCAAAATATAGTATGATTGATAAAGATGTAAAAATTGGAAAACTCTTTTTTTTTTTTTTTTAATTTGTTAATTCGGAGATTTAATAATTTTTTAAAAATGATACTTTATAATCTTGACTATTTGAAAAAAATGTTATTGTAAGTAGAATGGTCAATAGCTATCACATTCCAAAACTTCTTAATAAGAAAACTCCATTTCTTATGTTTAATAAAAAATAGAATGGTAAAACTATATTTTAAAAAAGAATTACTCATCCTTTTTAGTCTATGTAATCATTTCAAAATCTAGATCTATCACCCTAAGCTCTCCATTGGAATTTTTTTATCCAAGAATTTCTATTAGAGAGTTATTTTTCTTATTCTTACTTATGTTAGTATTATGCTAGATTATTCCTTTTATTCTATTAGATCTAACTAATTATTTGTTTCATTATAACATTCTTAAATAAATATTAAGCATAATCCATAGTTTCAATTGGTAAAAATTCAATGATTTGTAATTATTTGTATGACGATGCTTAAAATTCAGTAATTCTATAACAAAAATTAAACATTTTCTTATTCTTAATACTTTAAAACTTTAATTTCTCAAGCCATTTATATTATATTTTTTCTTATTTACAACAACAAGAGAATAACATATAAAGTATTATGTACTCAAAATTAAGATGATGGACCAATTTCTAGAGTAATTTAGCTTATTAATTTTTTTGACTTAGTTTAAATTTTAAAAATGCTCATATGTTGAGTACTAGTCCAATAATTCTCTCCACTATTAATGAGTAGAATATTGATATTTATTTTTGGATTTTCTCCCTTCTATTGTGTAAAATTTCCAAATTAGATTAA
>VDFB02062720.1:0-33218 GCA_007258455.2 Sequoia sempervirens
GGATTAGGATGTCTTTGTCTTTCATAAGCTCAATGTTAGAACCACTTTACCCATGGAGAGATTAGAAGTGGACAATTGGTAAGTAATATGATCTGTTTAGAACTTTAGATTCATTAGTGAATATGTTTTACATTTTGCATGCGATAATTCATCTTCTTTATGGTGAGTCTTTGGGTTCTATAGTCATTTGTGGAGTTTCAAGTTCCTTTCAAGTTGTTATCTCAGTTTACGCAGATGTTTCAAGGCATAGGTTTTGGTGAATTTTTTTTTTCACATTGGTCTCTCAGCTATGCATGCATTAACAGGTTATGCTATCTCTGCATTCCTCGACAGTGAGATATTCTATTGTGATGGATTTTTCTTTTTGGTTTTTGATTCATTTATTTTTTATTAATTTTACTATTTTTTGGTTGTTTCTTTTTTATTTATTTTTTGTTTATAGTTTAGTTCTTGTTTTATAATTTAATTATCTATATCGTGTACTAGACTTGGGATGATTTTTGATATGTGCCTTCTATTGGAAAAGTTAAATAACATCTACATTTGCACAGTATTAAACAGAAAATAATAATATTATTATTGAGAGTTGATTTTCAGTGTATTACAATATGAATTTTAGAAATCCTCTCCATCATAACTTCCCCAACAACCAATGTACGAGAATATAACTAATAATTAAATACTAAAAATAAACAAGTCACTAAGGTGACTTTATTAATGTAAACCTTAATATTCCAACAAACCCTCTTAAGGTTTACATTCTACACAACAAAATATGTTGATTGAAACAAACAAATACATATTCTTTAGAAGCTTTTTCTTTGAAAAAATAAATCCTGAACCAAGTGACTCCATCATGCTACCTTGTAACCCTAATAAAGGTTTAGCTCTCGAGCTGAATTATCGAGTTCATAGATTACCACCTCTCAAAGTCTTGAATCATAGATCCTCTGAATTATTGGATGACAGTCCATTGCTCCATCAAGTTGTCTCACGACCCTCAGAAAGGTATAATTCTCCAGATCCACAAACTCTCGAACTATCTGGGCAACAATCCATATTGAGTTCACTAGTTCCCTTCCTCTCTTCAAAAAACAAACTTCATAGTATATGCATTCTTCAATTTTGCCAATATCAAAGAAAGAAAACAAAAACAACATATGCTTTTCATACAAAGCACCATCTCTGAGTGAGAAGTTTACTCAAGATGATGAAAATCTTGCAACCTTCGATGCATACAGCCTCCAACATGACCCTGTTACACTTTATCCATTTGATGTCTTAGGTAAGTATTTGGAGGCAGGCCTGGAATTTGATGGTCTATTTGACCGTTTTTTCAATTTTAGACCGTATATTACAGCTATAAAATTTATTAGACCGTATAGTTTGACTTGCTATATTTTTATCAAACCATAAAAAATTATTATAAGCAAAATATAATATAGTATTTTAATTTATAATATATATCATTTTATTTTTATTATAAAATGATAAATTAGTTTAGAATAGAATATAACTTTTTTGAATACTTTCTAATATGAATTTAGAAACTGACATTTTTATAATGGTTATCATTTTTTTATATTAATATATGCGATTTATAATATTATTATAAAAATTTATAATCTATATTGATTTAAAATCTTTTCAAAATAGAATATAATTATTTTTAACTTTTAATATATTTAACAAGATTTGTTTTTAATATAAACTTAGAAACTTTTGTTAATTGTTAATTATAACAGCAGATTTTTATATTTATTATTAATAATTATCATTGTTTTATGATTTTTCAAGATATTGCATTTATAAAAGATTTTATGTAAAAATTCATAAATTAAACAATTTTTTACAGACATTTAAATGACCAAACCATCATAAAATTTTCATATGACAAGTAGGGGTGACTGTCAAATTCCATGCCTGTTTGGAGGCCTTGTTAGGTGTAGGAAAGGTAGCCCTGAAAGTTTAAGCACAAGATATCATAAAATTTTTTCATTTCAACCAAAAATGCTTCCATACCTAAAACTTTCTTATAATTCCAATTATAAAATAAACTAGCTTTCCTTCTCTTCAACCATACTACACACCCTCCAATAACATAAATAATCTTAGTACTTCTTGATTAAAAATAACTTTTAATTTTTCATGTTGTAATTTTTTTTTTAACTTATATCTCCATTTTTTTTTCATATAAACACTAACATCTCTGTGCATTTAAATGAATCTATTAAAAGAAAACTGCTCATTAAGCCAACAAAGAAATTAATGCCATGTAGATCATGCAAGCATTTGAAGGAGTAGCCTCTTCTATTAATTAGAGAGTGGTAAGATTTTATTTATGCTTTCAAATGGTCTTCTACCCAGTCTTTTGCTGTCGGATGCCTACGTTTCCTACGGGCTCTTGCCTATATACCAGTATGGCTAATAGCCTAATAATATCTTGAAAATAAGAGCTAATGTATACCAAGTAAACTGACTTCTCACTGATAAATTCAATGCCTTGGTGACTCTTTCAGGTGCTCTGTCATCCTATGCACTTGGGAAAATGTATCCTCAATGGTTTCATAAGGAGATTTTTTAAATATAGAAGAAATTATGCTAAGGTTTAAGCCATGGCTAGAATATGATATTGGAAAAATTAAATAACATCTAAATTTGCACAGTATTAAACAGAAAATGATAGTAATATTATTGAGAGTTGATTTTCAATGTATTACAATATGGCTGAGATGACTTTATTAAATAATTAAAATAAACTAATTACAATATGGCTAATATTAATGTAACTAATTATTAAATAATAAAAATAAACAAGAAGTCACTAAGATGACTTTATTAATGTAAACCTTAATATTTAACACCTTCCTGATCTTATGCTGATTCTTCTGTAAGTCATTTTCTTTTCAACTAATATAGCTTAAAATTGTGTATTCATGCAGATCAGTTTTTTTATGGCATGTATAAGTGTATTTTTTTCTTGTATCTAAATTTTATTTATCCTGTGTTGCTTGTGCAGATGGAATTTTTGGAGCAATGATGCAGGTGAGCTAATGTTTCCTGTTAAAGGCATTGATTTTGCATTGCTAGTAAAATTTGTATATGTCGTGTTTAAAATTAAAATGATTTCAAGTTATGCTTTGTAATTAACTTTGGTAACTTCAAATAGGTTCATTTAGTTAATGATGGTCCAGTTACTATGCAACTGGATTCTGGAAACTTCACGGGTGCTGAAATTAACAACAGCACTGTTAATGCATCTGAAAATTAACTGCATACCAAATTCAGTTGAGTATGGAAATGCAGATGCAGAAACACTGCAAAACTTTTCACTTTGTTCTGTACAAGAGGCTCAATTTTCAAAACGTATTATATTCAAGAGATAATGCTCCTTCGTTTGGGCTACTTTCTTTTTCTTGTCTTATATCAATTATTTATGTTACTTATTGTATACAAGTATGTTACTTATTGTATACAAGCCAGCAGCACCATTGGTCACCATGTTTTTGCAACACATGAATGCATGCATGCCTGTAAGCTTCCAAAACAGCTATTTTTCTTCACATCTTTCCTTTAATGACTCACATTATACTTATAGGATGTTGGAAATTCATGTTGTGGCAAACATTGCATTGAACTTCCATATTATGGTGAAATTGACTGTAAACTGTCGACGAGGATGAGATGCTAACAAAGCTAACAAAGTTTAAGCTTGTGATTTTTGTATCAATTTTTGTCGAAGATTTGGTATGATCAATTTTGAACCACTTCTAGCAGTCAATAATATACCTTGTATGTGATTATTTATTCATAATAAACATGAACTGCTCTTAAAATTATTTTTAATGGGAGAAAAAGATCGTAGTAGTTTCCTCACAGTAGACTGCAAGCTTATTTTACAGAGTCAGAACTTAGTTCAATAATTAGTACACATGTTGACTTGATCTACGCAGAATTGTTTAACAATAAATTATTATAAATGAATCTTGATTGAAGCTAGTTAATGGATTGTAAGTTTTCAAATTTAAATTGGGTTAGCTTACTTTCCGTGCTCAAGGCACTTATTTATAGCCCTCCAAAGTTTTCTTTTAAGGCTCAAATGATAAAATAATCCCCATAGGAACTTCGAAACAATCCTAATCCAATCCTTTTAAAAGAGACAACAAACACTTAAAATAGCCTGAGTTAGGCTTTCATCTATTTTAAACCTGATTTCTTGCAAAAATAGGCCAACCTAGATAGAATAGCACCTCCTTTTGAATGTTTTTAACTTTAAAACTCAAAACTGGGGGTTGAATTTCAACTCAGCCGATTTACTCCTTAGTTGTGCTTTTTTATGGTGGCATTGCTAAGTAAAAATGACAACTTTCCTTTATATTTTTGAGTTGTCTCTAATTGGGCACAATTTCATGATATGTTTTCTAAGCTGAGTTGCAATTGTGGGGTGGTAACACCACTTAAAAGGTGTGATTATCCTTGGAAGTTTTCACTGAAATGCTAGTCCTGATTTCCTTAATGTTTTGCCACTTAACTGGTCATGCTTTCCTTTCTCATCTACCACTATTTTCCCCTTAAAAAGCTTCATTTCCTATTTTCCTTTCGCCTTATGCACAGGCTGCTGATGACTTTAAAAGTCCGCTGCTCCTTATGGCAGAGATTTCAACTAGCATCACTACTTAATGGCATGGTTTTATGACAACATTGCCATCTTTGGCACAATACTAGACTAGTTGTGCCAACATAAAATGGCGTCTTTATTGTCATTTATTAAACTATTTTTTTTGGTAGAAACTTGTCTAGTCATCGCCACTCTTGTCATGTTTTCGAGCTGCCCTAGCCACCTAAAAATCAAGAAATTTTGACTTGTCTTTCACTAAGCTATTGCATTTTCTTGGTAAGTTTTCCACCATTGGTGCCATCTAATACTTATCCCTGATTCTTCTTTTTCTAATGTGTCACTTGAATGGAGGGCCAAAGTAGTTACATAAACCATTTGTTGTAGTCCACATACAATGTCTTTATTATGTTTTATTAATATGGTTGTCTCCGACAAGGAGTTGTGTTCCTTTGGGCAACTGTCAGGTCCTTTAGTTAGATTTCTTATCATCAAGGAAAGCAGTATGATCTAGTTAGATCAACTTTGATCCTTGGCTGACCATCTCTGGTCTACTTCTATAATTACTTCACTCCTCTATTTGGTGTGCATTATTAATTGTGTTCACTATTTCAAGTGTTCACTATTTTAATGGATAGGAGAATAAACATTGGTGCCACTGCCTTAAAAGAAATTGGGTTAGATTTGAGAGATTCATGCCCTTAGACTCCAATAAAGATGGGAGAAGACCACAAGGTGGTTAAGACCAAAAGAATAGATAATCTTTAAGGATCATAGATCAAAGAGAACAAAGAAGATGATTATGAGAAATAGCTGAAGAAACTTGAACAATACAAGTTCAAATTTAGAGCCCATCTCGAGAAAGAAGTTGCAATGAGAGTGTGAGTTAAAATTGGAGATGTAGTCAGAGAAACAAAAACATTTCCATTGCAAGAAAACACATATAGGGAGAGTGAGAGGAGATAGCCAAGAACTTACCAATATCCAACGAAACATGGGTTGATCTTTTTGACAAAGTGGAAAAATCATGATAGCCTTCTATATATGAGATAAGTTGGGAGATAGAGTTAGATTCCTTCATGGAAGTGTACAAGAGTAACCTTTGGGGCATCGAAAGGTTGCCAATCAAAGGAGAAGAAATTGATCCAAAGGTGTATAAAAGAAAATCTAAAGGCAAAACAAGTGCACAAAACACTGAAGTTGAGGGAAGAATAGAGGATTCCTATGTGGTTGAGAATGCAAGAGAAGCATTGGAACATCCAAACTGTGTCAAATCTCCCTAGCAAGCAAGTTCTAGGTTTTAGGTTTGCTTCAAAACAAAACCATGGCAAGCCTTGGTGTAGAAAAGAAAAAAGTTACCCAAGTTTATAGGCAATGGATAAAAGGATCCTTTGAGGTACTATATGACTTGTGAAACCATTTGGATAGAAAATAGACAAGATGATAAGGCAATTTAGCTATCTTCTTTTCTAGTCACCTTGTGAGGTGTAGCAATTGACTAGTATACAAAAATTGACCAAGCCTCTCAAAACACTACATAAAGATCAAAGAAGGCGTTTGAAGAAGAGTTTAAGTCGCTTCATGATGATAATGAAATAGTAGCAGAAATGTACAATACAAAACAAGGTGAGCACTAAAACATACAAGTTGATAATTGTAGACTTAAAGAATTGCTTGTAAAAGAATAAAAATTGACCAATGCTCTCAAGAAAAGATTGTTTATTGAAGCTCTACTTCTATCATTAAGAAAAAGATGAAGTAGTACCACTCTCTTCCTATGCAAAAGTGTTGGAAGTTTAATCTTTACTTGGTAAAGGTTATTTATTAATTGTAATTATTTAATTATTTGTAGGATATTCCAAATGAATTCCTACAAATCTTTTATCCTTTTTGTCTCCTCACACATGCATGAGGATGACTTATTTTATTTAATTCCTTCATTAAGAAATTAATGGCTTAGGTGTAGCCTCCTCCTTATGAGGATCTTGACACCTTGCACACACATAGGATGAATGATGACATCCATAGAGTTGGGAGTTCCTTTGTAACTCTTCTCACCTCTATTTATTGAGGTGTTTCTCCTTTCATTCTTCATGAAGCAAGCTTAAGGCTTAAGTGCTCTCTTTCTCTCTTTGTATCATTTGTCTTATTCATAATATTGGGTTTTTTTCTTTGTTTTTTGTCTTATCAAATTCTTGTGTCTCCTCTTCATATAGTGTTGGTGCTTGGATTGGCTTATTTCTTTTTTGGTAATTTCTTTTTTTCAAACAATGCTCATTAATTAGTACTTTTCATTGGTCAATTTATTTTTCCTTTCATGGTATCAAAGCTTTGGTATTACTAATTTTTTGGGAGCTACATTGTTGAACAATTACCAATTTTGTGAAGCACACCTTGGAAGCACTTTAAAGAGAAAGAAGAGAGCTAGATTCTAACTTGCTTCTTTTTGAATAAGTTTAATTTGCTTTTCTAACCTTGTTTTATTTTGAGAAATAAGTTTGTAAGGTGGTAATCTTAGTTGATAAGATCTCATTCCCCCCTTTTCCCCCGCCCCCCCCATCTATGTAATAATCTCTCACTTGTGTTAAAATTTGTATTTTTTTGTTGCAATATTAGTTTAAATTTGTAAAAAAAATATTTTATTCAAATTTGCATGTCAAAGTATTTTTTTAATAATAATTTTATTTTAAGGGCTTTAGCCTTGTTTTAGTTTTGATTTTATTTCTTTAAACAAAACAAATAAAAATAAATAAATTATTTCGTTCAAAGTTTAAAAAAAAAGCTATTTTTTTAACAAATATATAGTATTTGTTTTAAAACATAATAATATTAAATAAATAAAAAATAAAACCCTAAATATATTCATATTTTTTGTTGTAATTCAGGGATAATGGGGTTTTCATATATGGAATTCTAATTTTCTGTTGTATGATATGGGTTTAGATAGTATGTTAAGTATATGATCAGGGGATGGGTGGCAATGTTTTGTAATGATCTTCATATACTGTTGATAGGAAGGGTATGGTATATAGTCAAAGAAGACTGTATAAACAAATTTCTGAAAGTGCATTGCCAAGTATTAGGTGGCAATCAGACATGTTTTGTTATCTCATTTTTTATATATATTAATACATATAGGCTTTACACCTCCTATTTAAAAATAAATAAATAAATACAAAAAAAATCCTTTTCATTAGTTTTAAGGCTTCAATCCCTTCATATTTTTTTATAGAACAAATTGTTGAACACCCAAAATATTGAGGCGGGAGGAAGGGGGGGACGGGGGGGGTTGGTAATCGGTATTCACTGAAACTCATTAACTTTGTCAATTCAAATATCTATTCAAAGCATCATATTTAAATTGCAGTAAATGAATGAAACATATAAAGCATGCATCACATCAAAGAACACAAGAACACCAGATTTATGTGGAAAACCCTTGAAAGGGAAAAACCACGGTGAGAATTAACTCACAATATATTATAATTGTTTATACTGACAAAGCGGTGGACTCACTATCCAAAAAGAAAATGACTCACTGTTGGTGGCTCATTGCCAAACGGCTCATTGCCCATAATAGAAAGAGATAGAAAAAGGGTGGCTCGCTGCCAATGATGAACAATTAACAATGCATTTGACATATGTTGAAGATATAGTTCCATTGAAGCTCAAAATATTAACTTCACACTTCATACTTCACCACAACTACAATTCACAATTCTTTTTGCACCAAATCACACACACAACATTGCCTCATTCCACACTTCCACACAATGAATTAACCTTGTATATATATTGCAACCAACAAAAGCATAAATTAGGTTAGCCTAATTAGATGTACTGTGCATCCTCATAACTTGTCGACCCAAAACACCAACATATATGCCTCGAGGAAAGAACCAAGGCATCTACACCATCAAAATAGGTCAAAATGACCTATAATTGCTCCCATGATTCCGCTTCATACACAATTTAATTCCACATGACCCCAAAACCTTTGTCAACACTATTGGTGAAGCAACAACAAAATGAACCAATTGTTCACTCACAACTCGACACATGTACCACCAAATCACTTGTCACATGGAGCATACACACTATTGACATCCTTAAATAATTCCTTAGAATCACATGGAAAAATATTCATCCATGGTGGAATGCAGTGCATTCTAATACACACTCTGCAATTACGACTTTGCCATTTCTAGAGTTGATACTCTATCAACATTATCTTCGATTGCAAAAGACATACAAGCTTGAATCTTTGGAGTTAGACACCTTCAACATGCCCCAACATTACCTCAAAATGACATGACCGGATTCTTCATAGTGGAGCAATGTGGACCACAAATTGGTTCACTGAACTTGGAAAACTGTACATTGAGACTTAGGAAAATCTGCAAAATATTTGGTTTTCTCTAGACCAATACTATTGTATCTCTATAATGGGTTGCCATCAATGACAACACCATACACTGTCATGCTCATTAATCTTCAACAATCTCCCCACACCATACATCAACATCATCTTTACATCATTATGCTCATGTTGCCAACAACCCAAGTCTTCAACAATCTCCCCCTTTGTCATTAATGGAAACACGCTCTCACTCTTCAAAATTGCTCAAATTTCTCCCCCTTTGACATCAAAGGAAAATAGCTTATTATATCAGACTTACTCTCCCTTAACTAATGTATGTATATACACACGAGAGTAACCCCCCTTACTACTTCACTCCTATAATCAACACTTCTCCAACAATTTACATTAGAGTGGCTTCTCCTAACAATGTTATCCATAAAAAATAACCAATAGAGAATTGCAACACTTATCCACTACTTTTGCATATGCACATTGAAATAAAAAAATTGCATAAATAAAACAAAAATGTACACCTTCAACTATCAGAGGGTAAAATACCCTTGTTAGACACCTTTAGTTTTGCAGGGTGTGCCTCCCAATCCTTCTTTGTTGTCTCCCAATCCTTCTTGGCAAAGGAAAGTATACTACATTGGCTCTCAAATTGAATAAGGACATATTCTTTCATCTGGGGTACTGGACACTAGATTCTTTTGTGTCATCTTATCTACACTAGCTAAGATTTGCACTTACCAAATCTCTAAACTGACTGCATAATGATCTTTTCTTTTTGTTCTTGCAGTCGGAGGAACTATCCATGCAAATTCTCTATTGCTGCCTTTGTTGCACCATATGCATCATTTGCCGGATCATATGCACCAGAGGCCTAAGCAATGAGTCCATTTGGTCCTTTATGCTCCTTGTGGAGTTAGGCTATTTTAAGTAAAATTAAAACAATTTTTTTTCTTCATCCAAGCATTTTTTAACGTCTCTCAAGCTGCCTTGCAACTTGCCATGTGCATCACTCACTTATCAGATACTTCAATCAATCTCTTTTTTTCTAGACTGTAGGAATTGGTCAGGTACTGTCCGCCTATAAATTGCAGTGTGCTTGGTAAACTTTTGTCACGTGACCAGTGGCGTTGGTGTGACACACCCTTTGGTACCACAGGTTTGGGGGGAGACTAGACCTTGTGACCTCTTGCCTGCAACAAGATGCTTTAGCTAATCAAGCTAGGCCCCTTGCCCCATAGTTGGATTCGGTCAATCTCTTATCATTGACCTTCTTTGCCATTTGTTTTTCCAACTTCTCTTCCAAACCGACAGAATAATCTTTGAAAGAATCTAACAATAGCTTCAACTTTTGTACTCTAGACAAGGAATCATCAATAAATGCATTGGGAATACCTTCTTGCAACATCTTAACAACTTCTTCAATAATTTATGCACTCTTTTGGTGGGCTTGCAGTATTTCCTTCTTTGTAGAGGCATGTAATGCATCACCAAGTTGTAGCTTGTGCAAGGGAGAGATCTTGCTCATATATTGACTTGTCCTTGTTGCATGGGTATCTGCAGGAGTTGTGCAAATGCCACTAGTTCAAATTGCAACTGCATATCTAATAAATCCTTTAAAGAATCTCCATAAGCTCCAGAGGATTCATTGACAACTTTTGCATTTTCTTCTTCCTTCTGCTCACACTTCTGGGTTCCCTCGAACCCCTAGTCAGCCATTTTTTTTAATAAAATAATGGTTTCACTTTCTTTAATGTTGTTTTTAGGGGGTTCAAACAAACACCTGTTCGCTCGAACCCCCCTTTGCTCAAAGGGGTTTCAAGGGATTCGAGCGAAGGGGTGTTTGCTTGAATCCCCCCTTTTTGCCCTTACCCCCCTCCATCTACAATTTTATGCAGAATTTTGGGTTTCGAGGCTCATATTGACGATTAAAAATGGAATAAACTTGACAAACCTAGCTAGAAGATTATAGTCCTCAAAACGAGCTCTCCGTCAAGTATAGTTTTAATATATTTTGGTTCTATTATGTATTTTTTTTAGTTTAATTAAACATAGGTATTTCACCGAGAATCAAACTCTCTATTCTGCATATGTACAAAAATAGTAGATTACCATAAGTTTTTTTGAAAAATATATATGCTTTTGGTATTGATGTTCTTGGTCCAACAAAAAAATTGAATTTCAATACATACAAAAAAAGTTGTTACACAATAAACCTATGTCTAAATTGTAATTGGTTTGAATTCAAAACTTAATTAAGAAAAAAAATCAATAAAACACTATGAAACCAAATGAAGGAGCTAGATATCGTAGTTACAAATCTAAATTTGAAAAAAAAAGAATTTTATCTTTCATAGAAAAAAGTTGTATTACACAGTAAACATCACTCTTTAAAAATGGTGTTTACTGTTAAAAACTAGTTATTGAAGGAGATGGAAAAAAAATGCAATTTGATTCCAAATTTGAAAAAAAAAAAAGAATCTACAGACAAAATGTCACAAATCACTAGTTTGCATCATCTTCAAATTCCTCATGGTTTAGCAGCTATAGGTGTCCAAAAGTGAAAATTTAGTTCAAAATGTTCATTTCAATGTCAAGTTTGGCCAAAAAGTGTAACCCACTATTATGGGGTCACCCTTCTCCTTTTCTTCATTATCAGAGTAGTCTTATGCATTCTCCTCTTTTTGTGTAGATTTCTCTTCATTCAGAGGAGGAAAATTTTCTTCTTGTGCCTTAGACTTCTCTGAGACTTCTTCTTTCTGCTCATTATCCTTCTCCATATTTGGAGGGGGCAAATTTTGTTTTACTTGTGCTTTATCCTTCTCTGGGATACTTTGTATATCATCATTCTTTTCTTCAACAACGACATTCTCCACAACTGGAGGGGTCTTATCTATACCCATGTCTCCTTGCAATTAAAACATTTTTCAAGTCATTAGGCAATTGATCCTCAATTTTATCTAAAGCCAGTGTCAAATGTTACCATGTAGTTAATGATGGCCTCTTCAATGGTTTCCTTGTTCTCATCATTTGAATCTAGATATATTTTAGTTGTCTCTTCCAAGAGACCAAATTTTGAAATACTATTAAATAAAATAGTATCAAATTTCAAGGGGCTATGTTCCCTTACCAGAGGGGTATTCTCTTTCTTCTTCCCCTTGCCTTTACCTAATTTTTCTTCATATGTCTTCTTTTCTCTTTTCTTAACAATTAAAGCTTTCTTTTCTTTTTGCACCTCTTCTTCACTCTCAGTATCAACAATATCAACTTTATCTCTTTTGGCACTAGTTTCTTTTGTAGAGGCTTGAGACATCTTCTTCTGGACCATTTGGGATCCTTCCTCTTATATATCCTCTTGATCCTCATAGCTGATGTATTTCTCCCTTGTTGCCTTTTTCTTTTCTCCTCCTCTTGGGAGTTTGTTTTGTCATAGGGGCACTAGATGTAGCTTTCTTCTTTGTACTCTCTACAGGCATAGTTCTAAAGAACTTTAGAACAAAGGGAGAGGGGGCAGAGGTCCTAGCAGACCTTCTTGTGCTAGGAGTACCTTGTGGAGCAACAATAGTAGCGTTTGATTTCTCTGTAGAACCCTTAGGAGTTTTCACCATCTCCTCCAAATTTGCTTTCATCTTCTCCACATTCTTCTCAATGTCCTAGGTTCAATTGCTTCCATAATGCAATTATCTTTGTTGACAATGAAAGTTATGTCATTCTTATGTTTCTCAACAATTTTTGCTGGTATCCTTTCTCTTTCTTGCTTTTTTCCTTGAAAAGTCTTGAAGAAACCCCACAACATGGGTTTTTGGGTTTCTGGTTTCCCTAACCTTCTCAAGTGGTCTCTAATCTGAATAGCAACTAGAATATTGTCCAACCACACAATATTCTTTGTACCGGGAACTTCTCTAATAAATTAAAACAATAAACATACAATTAGGGTACCATATTGGAAGGGGTATCGAGATTCTTTGGTCTTCTAAAGATTCTCCATCAACTGTTGTCTCAGGAGATCACACAAATCAATATCCATACCTTCTTTCACCATCTGGTGAGAAATGTGTATAGCGGTAGCCAACACAAAGTTCTCTTTGTTTGTATAAAATATCTTATATTTGATCATGACCGATGCATACTTCACTGTCGGATCATCAATATCCTTCACCATTAGGGCATGCTTGTCAAATTTCACATCGATGAGATTCATTACAATTTCATTCTTCATGACCTTCATTGTCGAAATGAGTCCTTTTGAGCATAAGTTGGTAACCACCTTGATTGCGTGCTTGGTAATCATATGTGGCATATCTAACCACATGAATTTATCATGAATTTGGCTCAACACGTATTTAACCCACTCATCCTCATAATAGAAAATTGGAAACTTATTCCATACATCGAGCTTCTTCTCTGTCAAATTCTTATATTTAGGTTTCAATTCAAAATAATCTCGTGTCAATTCATTTACCCAATATTCCGTAATCTTTGTGTGATCATATTCTTCTATTTTTGTGTGAATGTAAATCTACACATCCTCTGTGTGCATCACACCATATGAAACCCGGACTGGAAAAGCACCTTTAGGGTCCATCTCCATGGACTTATAAGTGTTTCTTAAACTTAGGTCTTGGTCGCTCCAAGACATCAATTACTTGTGGAGTAAGCATTTTGAACCACTTTTGAAACTAGGGTTAAGCAAGAAACAATAAATACTTTTGAATTCTTTTCCAGTAGGGTTTCACACAACTCATAATCACTTCAAATTGCCTCTACTTTGCTCTTCACTTCAATTTCTTGATTAAAAATGACTTAATCATATGAAAAATCACATATAAAAACTTTTTGATTGTAGTTGATAGAGTTAGGTCAAAAAGTTGGCAAACCTTCACTGTGTCATCACAGACACTTTTGACCACTCTTCAAATCTTCGTAACATGAAATTTCATAGCGAAAATGCCATGTCGATCTACACATGTACCAGTCTATTGAAGTCATCAACACCAAATCTTTGGTGGGGGCTGGAAGATTTTCTACTAAAACTCCCCTTGAGCCAAAGCTCTTCATCTAGTATCCAGAGGAAACATCTACACTAGGAGTTGGCACATACTCATTCTTGACTTCACTCTTTTTTCTTCCATATCTTATTCATTTCCTTCTTCATCTCAATTGGATCCACCTCCTTTATTGAATCAACCTTCTTTTGTGAAACAAAGGATTGTACATTCTTTCTTATGCAAAACTTGGCTATGTGTCTTAGTTTGTTGCACTTGGGACATGTGACACCTTTTTGAACAAGCTTACTTCTTGCCATTTTAGATTTGCATTCAAAAGCTTTGTGCCCAAATCCATTGCATGTATAACAGTAACCATTGAAAGATTGGAACATCATACCATTATTGTAACTACTCATCATCTGACTTTTGCATTCACTAGCTTTATGACCAAATCTATTGCATGTATAGAACTAACTGGGAAATGATTGGACATTTTGATTCATTCTACATTTACATTCTACAACTCTATGTCCAAACTTATTGTAGGAATAATAACAACCATTAAAACATGAATACCTTTGTGCAACAGGTTGTCTGATAGGAGGCCTTTTGAATTATTTCTTTTGGTTTAAGACCTGTTTAACACTACTACTCTTGTCATTCTTCTTTTCAACATTGTTTGTTGTGTGATTTACCTTTGAAATTTCTCCTTTCTCAAACCCTAAACCTTCTTTTCCCTTAGAAGCCTTCTGACTTGCAATCATTTCATCAAGCAGCGTGGAGCTCTTCATGAATTTGTCTTCTTGAATATTTTTTTTCTTCAGATCTAATCTCAAAGTCACAATCTCTTCAAACTTTGAACATTTTGCAGATTTATCTTTCAATTTGGTGTTATGGTAGTCTTCGACTCTTTTTCCTTCCTCAAGTTGGAATTTCAGATTAGTGATTATTTCATTTGATTACTTGAGCTCCTCATTTGTTTCCTTGAATCTTTCTGTCGATTTCTTAAGTTTCTCTCTCAACTTCTTGATACACTCATCTACATCCTTAAGATTCTCTTTCAGATCACTTTTTGCAGATTCTGCTTTATCTAGATCATCAAGAGCTAATTTGAGTTCTCCTTCCATATCAACCTCACAATATTCTTTAGTAAACCCTTCAGAGATAACCTCTTCCAGAGGGATATAATACTTCCTTTTAGCCATGTGCTCAACCCCCAAGATCTACCTCAACAATCAAGCCAATTGAAGGAACCAAGCTTTGATACCAATTGTTGAACACCCAGAATACTGAAAGGGGGAATGAATTAGTATTTATTGAAACTCATTAACTTTGTCAATTCAAACATCCATTCAAAGCATCACATTTAACTTGTAGTAAATGAAAGGAACATACAAAGTATGCATCACATCAAAGAACACAAGAACACCAGATTTATGAGGAAAACCCTTGAAAGGTAAAAACCACAGTGAGGATTAGCTCACAATATATTATAACTGGTTACAATGTTTGATACAAAATGGTGGAATCATTGTCCAAAAAGAGAATAACTCACTGTTGGTGGCTCACTATCAAAGGGTTCACTGCCTAGAATGGAAAGAGAGAAGAAAGGGTGGCTCACTGCCAATGATGAACTGCTAATAATACATCTAACATATGCTAAAGATACAGTTTCATTGAAGCTCAAAAAATTGACTTAACACACTTCATACTTTGCCACAACTACAATTCGTGCTTCTTTTTGCACTAGATCTCTCACACACACTATTGCCTCATTCCACACTTCCACACAAGGAATTAACCTTGTATATATGCCACAACCAACAAAAACATCAATTAGGTCAGCCTAATTAGATGTACCATGCATCCTCATAACTTGTCAACCCAAAACACCAACACACACCTTGTAGAAAGAACCAAGGGGTGTACACCATAAAAATAGGTCAACATGACCTATAATCACTCCCATGATTCTTCTTCATACACAACTTAACTCTGCACGACCCCAAAACCTTCAGGTCAACACTACTAGTGAAGCAACAATAGAATGAACCAACTATTTACTCACAACTCGACACGTGAACCACCAAATCACTTGCCACTTGAAGCATACACACTATTGACATCCTTAAACACTTCATTAGAACCACATAGAAAATATTCATCCGTAGTGGAATGTAGAGCATTCCAATATATACTCTGTAACTGCAACTCAACTATTTCTAGAGTTGATACTCTGTTGACATTATCTTCGACTGCGAAAGACATATAAGATTGAATCTTTGGAGTTAGAAGCCTTCAACATGCACCAACATTACCTCAAATTTGCATGACCAAATTCTTCATAGTGGAGCAATGCAGACCACAAAAGTGGTTCACTGAACATAGAAAACTATACACCAAGACAAGAAAATCTACAAAACATTTGGTCTTCTTCGGACCAACACTATTGTATCTCTATAATGGGTTTCCATTAATGACAACGCCATACATTGTCATGCTCATCAATCTTCAATAATCTCCCCACACCATACATCAACAACATCTATACATTATCATGTTCATGTTTTCAATAATCCAAGTCTTCAACACAAATAAAAAAAAATACCTTATTTTTTCAGGGTCTCAGGTCTTTGCATTCATAGTCATTTTTTATAATAAATAAGAACCTAACTTTTTTTTGTTCTAGAGCTTTGAGAGCTATTGCAAGAAGCCCCCATTGCAACAATATCACCGTTGCCACCCCAACGACCTCTTTCCACCACCCCTACCTTAGCTCCTCCCTCGTGCAACCTTTGTTGCTATAACTTGCAGGCTTGTCACTGCTGCAACTTCCCTCCTTCCGGGCTCCACTCCTGTAGTGCTCGTCTGTGTGGCACTGCGTCACTCCTTTTTCCACCCTTTCTCCCTATGTTGCCTTAGCACAACCTCCCTCGCATTACTTCTGACCTGTAACCTTTAACCCTAAATCTTGCTAGCCTTTTTTTGTTTTAAAACTAATTTAAAATATTATTTCTTGCCTGTTGTAAATTTAAGACAAATATAAAATCGTTTAACTTTATATTAGTTACATTTTAATCTTCTAATAGTTTTTAATACAAACTTACTATATTTTTTGCAATTTATTAAGACAAAAAGAAGCTAAGTTGATTTGGTTTGGCAACCTTAAATCTAATGAACATGCTTTTTTTCCTACAAATCATAAGCAAAAATTTAAGCCTCATTCTAAACAACATTATAATAATAAACTTCATTATAATAATGATAATGATCCTAAAAAGTCTAACTCTTCTAAGAGACCTCTTTGTACTTATTGTAATAAGGATGACCATTAGCGAAATACTTGTTTTAAGAAACAAAATGAGAAAAAGCCTATGAGGCAAAATAATCAACAACAAACTAAAACTAATAATCATAAGTTTCACAACAATGTAAATCAATCTAGATGTTCTTTTACTTGTAGTTATAATATTTCACAACCTCTTGAATGAGTTATTGATTTAGGCGCATCTCAACATGTCACTTCACATAAATAAGTCTTTGAGTCTATGCAACCTAACATGTCTAATGTTCCTCTTCAGCTTGCTAATAATCATAGTTTTAAAGTAGAAGCAATTAGAGATGTGAATGTTCCTAATGGTAAATTGCATGATGTTTTGTATGTTCTTGAATTAAAGACTAATTTGCTTTTAGTTGCTAAGCTTTGTCAAGATTAAAAAATAGAATTTTACAAAGATATGTGCTATGTGATTGATCCAAAATAAAATAATGTCATTGCTAATGCTAAATTAGACAAAGATAATTTGTCTAAATTTTATGAGTTTGCTCAATCTAGATGCTCTTTCATGTCTACCATTGATTTCAATGTTTGACATGAAAGACTTGGTCATATCAATGCTAACAAGATTACCTTGATGCAAAAATTTAATATGATAGGAAGATTTCTTAGTATTGTTCCATCTAAAATTGTATGCACAGGATGCATGGGTGGTAAGATGCATAAGGAGCCCTCTCCACAAGGTCAAACATGGAGGGAAAATCATAAGTTGCACCTAGTCTATAGTGACCTTTTGGGACCCATGGAGAATAGCTCCATCCAAGGATCAAGTTATGCACTTGATTTTGCTGGCGATTATTCTATAAATTGGATCTATTTTCTTCAAAGTAAAGATTAGGTTCTTGATATATTTTTTGAATTTCATAAATTTGTTGAAAGATAATTTGATTTTAAAATCAAAATTCTTAGAACTGATAATGGTATAAAATATGTGAATAATGATTTCAATAGTTATTTGAAATCATTTGGTATTGTTGGCATTTAAATTCGCACCTTTGGAATGCAGATTTGAAAATGGACAGCTATGCACAGATAAATTGCTCTTCAAATTAGGAGGGGAAGCTCCCTCTTGCTGATGGTGTTTGAAAGAAAGTAAACTAAAACTAAGTTGCCTATCTTTTTGATCAGCTTAGAGCACAAGGTTTTTTAAACACAAGCGCGGTGAGATTTTCGATATAGAGAGGACTAACTTAAACTAAAGAAAACGTAATAGCAGAGCAAGAGAAGTTAGAAATTAACAAGGTAGATTTTCTGACAAAAATACTTCAATAATCTCTCTTTCAACGAACACCTACACACTTCACTGCAAGCTGAAATAAAGATCATAAAAGTAGAACATAGATAACGGAAATATGAGATTTTGGACCAAGGCAAAAGAGGCTCATGATTTTATTACTCAAATCTTTGGAACAAAGCTCACTTCTAACATGCCTTGAACAAGAAATTGCAGCTAAAGAGGCTTGCAAACTTATTCTTAACACAATAGAAAACAACAATCACACTAACTCCTTGTTGGCTAAAGAGGCTCAACAATTTGCTTATCACAACACAATTGAACAATACTTGAGCAACAAATAGAAGGCACAATAGGCTCAGCGTTTTGTTCTCACTAGCACGGTTAAAGAAACTAAATGAGCAAAGGCTCTTATTTATAGAGAAGCAGAGAAGTAGGGAACCCTAAAATCTCCTTGCTTTCACAATCTAGGGCTTGCTCAGCAAACAAGCTTTATTACTAAATCTAGAAAGAAGATAACAACTAAAACCCTAAGAAAGCAGAAAAAGCGGGAAACGCCAACTATTACATCTTATCTTCTTTCTCTTCTCAAAGAATGGATAATGATTATTCCAAGAATAGAAAGAAAGCGGGAAAGAAAGCTTCTAGAAGAAAGCTGCTTTAAAGCTCGATCACATCTGCTAGGAAGTTAGAGATTGTGTCCCGGTTCGGTGCATCTATGCCATCAACAACAAAGCACCGCTTTTCAAGAATATCTTCAGCATCTGCAATAGATCTCAGGAAATCTTCGACCTCATTGGCCGCTTTCTCGAACTTCGCTGACATCACGAAATATGGCCTATCCTTCTGCCAACTGGACTGCAACTGTGAACAACACTCTGAAACTGAACTTGCACTTCCTCAAGCCCGACGTAGGAACCGTCTTCAAGACTGTACTGAGAAGGGATTTCTATGACGAATTTGTGATGAAAAGAAGAGCTTCAACCACCCTTTGTCTGTAGGTGATGAATTCTTCAGATATCCTCTCATAGGTTTTAACTTTGAAAACATGACGCTCTCTCCAGGCAAGGATTTGTCTCTTGTGTTCTCTTGAAACTGCTGAACTGTAAGCCGTGTCTAAATCAACAATGATAATCTCATGTCTCGGTTTTACTTCAGCCAGTGTCTGTTCAAACCCTTGGATGCCTTGACGTAGCTCATGAGCGTTTTCTCTTAACTAGAACATCTGTGTCAAAATCTCCTTTCCTCTGACAATGAAGCTCTCGATCCACTCCTTGAGTCTCTTTCCCACAAATGACCAGCTGTCTTAGCTGATGGTGATCAGCTGGTGTCTCCAAGACCTGGGGCAGCAACTGGGTTGCTTGTGAAGAACCATGGACAAGGTTAGAAATGAAAAGCCTGAGCTGCTGATTTTCAGCCTTGAGGGCTGCCTTGTCTTCTCCATCTTTAAGCACTCTTTCTTGAAGGTTTTCAGACACAACTTTGAAGAGACTCAAATCCGCATGTCTGGTATTTCTACCGAGATTAGCCTTGATCATGACGAAATCTTCCATATTTACCTCATCCCTGTTCTTATCTTCTGGGGGCACTGCAGTCTCCATGACTATCTCTTTATCAGGATTCCTATCAAAGTGAACTTGCTTCTTTGCCTTCTTCTTAGGAGGTTCCTGATAGATGTTATCGAGATCATCAACACTCACTTGATATGAAGGCCTTCTCCTAACCCTTCCTAAGGAGTTCTCAAGCCAAGACACAGTAGTATCTTTACTAACTTCCTCAGGAGGTGCTGCTAAAATCTCTTCATCATCTTCGATATCAAGATCAATGTGAATCGGTGTAGAACCTATTAAAGGTACAAAAACATGTGTCGAAGGTGGCTCCTCTGCTTCATTCTGAGGTACGGGCTCGTCAGGAGGAACTTCTGAATCAATTGTAGGCTGCTCCTGTATGACTATGCCTGAGAAATCCAACCTTCTTTTTACATTTTTATTTGATCTACTACCTTTGACGCCATCTTGAGACTGACTTTTACCCTTTCCCTTCGACTGTGTTCTAGAAGAAGAGGGAATTATCCTTGGTGGCTCTACTACTGGAATGGAGTTCTTCCTTTTAAGGATTAGGAAAACCTTACTATGCTCAAGGACTTGTCTTGTTCTGTCTTCAACTGAAAGAGATTCCTTGTTTGCCCAGTTAACTTGTGGTAAGGGCTGATCCTCGATTCGTTTCTGAGTGTACATCAGGAGAAGCACATCTTCATCATTGTCTGATAGCCCTTCTATATCTTCATTTAAGCAGTCTTTCATCTGATGGAGAGTGAGCCTGTTGTAACTACGTCTCCGCACTTCAAACTCATCTGCACAGTTAGCCCAAAAATCTTCAAGTGCGGCTATGTGATTATAATTCTTTTCCAATCGGCCAGTGTAGACACCATGAGGATCAAATGATCGCCTCTCACTGTAGGACTTGAGGCTGAATTTATCTAACTCTTCTCCTATTGTCCTGGCATCTGTAGCAGTCCTACATGTATAAATACCCAACCCTAATGGAAACTGAAGAGATGGTTTCTTTCTACTCCTCAAGATTGTGTGGACACCGTGAGCCTGCCTCAAGAACTCCATGAAGATGACCTCATCTGACGGATACCTTGGCAACATGAGCGGGGCACCTGAATAACCATAGACCCTGAGATAGGTAAAGGTAGGAAATTGTATAAACCAATCCGCCCATTCTGCCATTGTTTCCCTAGCAACTGAAGAGATGCAGACGTGCAATTCGTTGTCTAAGTCTTGCACTGTGTACATCAGGAAGGCCTCGTTCTTCCTTTTGTAGTGGTGCAACGACTTTGTGAACTCTAACTGGGGATAGTAGTTATATATGTGTTGTACGCTCAATGATCCCTCGGTGTTCAACCCTCTGAATTGACCTTGATAGGCCACCAGGTAGACTAGGTATGACACCATGTGGAATACATGAAACTGGAAGTATTATGTTATTTGCTGATGTAGGCAGTCACTAATCAAAGTAGGCCAATTGTAGAATTCAGTTTTCTTCATGATGTGAGGTATGGCATAAAACATCCAAGGTTGGAACTTGGTGGCGTCTTCTGAGCCAGTGACCCTGTTGAGCAAAGTGATGATGATGGCAACCTCGTCCTTGAACTCCCCTCGCCCGACATTCTTGGGCAATGTTTTATGTTTTTCTTTCATCCATCTCTGTGCAATCTTCTTGCTATATTTATCTTTATGCATATTCCACATCCTTTCGCATTCACCCTTTGAGAGAGTTACACTTTCAGGCCACGGGGGAATGGAAAAACATCTTTTGATCATATCAGGCTTTAGACTGCAAATCAATCTACCGTTTGCTGATTGGATCTCCCTTGTAGCCAGGTTGTAATGCTTAATGCAAGCGATTACGAACTCAAGGCTCTGAACTGATATAGGAATAGACGCTGCTATGAGGAGTCCAGAATGTCCCAGGTTCTTGATTGAAGTGTTGCCTGCTCTCTCCAAGGCATGTAGATCGAACACCGGCTTGACATGATGCAAGTCTGTCTCAGCTGTTTTGATATAATTGTGAAGAGGGGATTGGTCCGGACTTAAGAAAACATTGGGAGTGTACTCCATTTCAGAAAACTCGAAGAATGACTATAAACTCGCCTAGGTGCAGACAAGTCTTGAGCAATTTCTATTTTTAGAATGCTGATTTTCTTGCTCCAACGGACAAATTTTTTGAAATTTTTTTCTGAGATATGGGTTTTGCTCAGAATTTCGTTGCAAGACAACCCAGATCGTCCGTTTTTGAAAATTTTGAATTTTGCCTTAAAAGCGGCGAGCCTAATTTCTTCAAATTTTCCCAAAAATTTGCATCACGGGTTTTGTTCGAGAATATAGAATACCATGAAAGTGGACTGGGTGGGTGGATACACGGTTTGGAACTTTGGGACGGACTATGGTTGGACGTTTGGTCTCGCGGTTTCAGGCTGCAAACCACTAACACCTGTGATGAAGTTCTTGAAAAGACTACCCGGTGCGGTAAAAGGACGGAATGAAGGAAGGCAGCGTATTGCATGAAAGAAATTTTAGATGCTGGAACTCACCAGAAAAACAGGGACTGGCGTCAAATTTGTTCTTCCAAAACCGGATGGTTTGGACAACGGACGCAATACTTTACAGGTGCAAAAATAATGACTTCATGAAGAAAACCCAGTATTCGTAAAGGCTTTGGGCTTTTGGACCCGGTTTTCGCTGCTCTTTTCCTTTTTCCAGGAAGCCTAAACTTCGATCAGAACTGAGACTTACTACCACTTTTTGAAAACACCAGGCTGCCGAACAGGGTGCCTTCTTTGAGAGCTTGCTTCATCATATTTGGCCCAAAATTTTGGCATTTCAACTTCTTTACGTGGAGCGCGCGCGCACTCTGATTTCATTGGGGCTGGGTGGGGGTAGAACGGACGACGTTCAAGAATTGCAGGCATCAAAGCCCGAAAGACTTCATCTTGACCTCCGAATTCATGGGAGCCTTTTCCTTCCAGGGGCGCCCATTTCACCCAGAGATAACCATTTTCATAGCTTTCAAATTTCTTCATAAACTCCTCTCTTACAGACGATCTTATTGAATCTGGAGCTCCGGGTGTCGGATTGACTAAAGACTATGCTCATTGTGAAGCTGAGGAAATATGAAGAGGGATCTTCTGGAACGATCTTTGCCCAAAAGTGAGTTTAAGGCCTCCAAAAGTTTGGGCACTCTTCTTGACTGGGGGCGCCCACTTTACCCAGGCTTAGTTTATTTTTTATTTTCTCGTGTTTGCTTCTGAAACTTTATTCTCAGCCTTCGTCGGACTCTATGTTCAACTCGTCGTATCTGGTGACTGAGAACTTCGTTTGACGTGCTGAGTGTCTCGCTGGAAAGTTGGATCAATCGTGAAGAGATCATATTAGAACATTGTCTGCGAATTCATTCATTTGGGCCCTTGAAAACTTGGGTGCCCTTCTTCACCTGGGGCGCCCATTCTTTCCAGACTTAACCATTTTTTATAATTTTCAACCTCAAGTTTGAAACCTTCATTCTGAACCTTCGTCTTTGATACCCTCGTTCGGTGTTGAATTCTGGATGACTGAGTAATCTGATAACTACACCCTGAATCCATCACGGAGCTGGCAGAGAACTGAACAAGATTGACTGGAGGTGAAAACCCTAATTCTGACATTTGATACCCTAAAAAGGTGGGCACCTTTCTTCAACAAGGGCGCCCAAACTCAGCAGTGTTAGAAAATTTTCATGACTTTTCAATTTTCTTTCTCGTTCTTCATGCATGTTCATCATTTCACCTTCTGCTGGAAGTTTAAGTGCTGAAACTGACGCCTAGCAGTCAAACGACCTCCATTGATGACCTCAGAGCTCTAGATATGCTTCTGAAAAGAGAATAGACCCAGTAGGGAAAAACTGATTATTTTTAGATTTTGACTACACCAGCCTGATACAGAAGCATTTTGAGCCAATCAAAATCAGTTCGGACCTAGTCGGACCAACTTTCTATTTTTAGAAAATTTTGCCAGTATCCGTTTCGAAAGAAACCCAGAAAAACCCAGAAAACGTTACTAATTTTAGAAAACTTCTAAAAATAGCAGTTTTTAAAATTTAGGGATGAAAAACTGAGATCTGGGTTTTGTAGATTAAGCTACTCTTAGCAGACCCAGATCGTCAGAAATTGAAAATTTTGCGTTTTAACCCCTCATGCAAGACATGCACACCCAAATCTTGACCTTTTTGACTGATTTGACAAGACTATTTTACTCATTTCTTCAAAATATCTAAGTGTAACAAAAATTTTAATTTTGGGGTACAACAAGTATTAAACATGAGCTAACCATTCTTTATACACCTCAACAAAATGGTGTAGAGGAAAGAAAGCATAAAACTATTGTTGAAATGGCTAGATGTATGTTACATGCAAAAAATATGTCTTATAAATTTTGGGTTGAAGCTATGTTTTGTACCTACTTATATTATTAATAGAACTACTAAAAAATATTTAAAATATATCTCCTGAAGAGGCTTAGTCTGGTAGGAAGACTAACCTTAATCAATTAAGAGTTTTTGGCTCAATTGCTTATGTTCATAAGCCTAAACAAAAATGGAAAAAAAATATATTCTAAGTCTTCTTATCATATTTTTGTTGGGCATGATGAACATTCTAAAACTTATAGAGTTTATAATTCAATTAATAACAAAGCTAAAAGTTGTTAAAGATGTATGTATTTTTGAAAATAGTGTTCATGATTTTTCTAAAGTGCATAACAATGAATCTTCTCAAAATAATGTTGTTGAGGATAATCCAAAAGATGAATATTTTCTTAACCCTCCTAATGCATCTCTTACTCATAGTGATAGTGAAGATGAACATGTTGAATCTTCTCCTCACGATTCTTCTTCAAGTGATGATACTCCTATTTCTAAAAGAAAGCCTAAATGGTTTAAAAAATTTATGCAAGAAAGTGAGGATATTTTAGCTAGAATGAATCAATCTAAAACTAGAAAGACAAACTATTGTAATTATATGCATATAGACAATCCTCAAACTTAAGAACAAGCTAAAGATCAACCTCATTGGTAAAAATACTACGCAAGAAGAATATGATACTTTAATTGCTATTAAAACTTTGGATTTAGTTCCTTTACCTCATGGAAATAATCTTGTTTCATATAAATGGTTGTATAAAACTAAGGTTAGTGCAAATAATGAGGTTAGGAAGTTTAAAGCTAGATTAGTTTCTAGAGGATTCTTTCAAGTGGAAGGATTAGATTATAATGAAATATTTTCTCTAGAATAGGTAAGATGCCAACTATTAAATTAGTTCATGTTTTAGCTTCTCATATGTATTGGCCTATTCATCAAATGGATATTAAAAGTGCATTTTTAAATGGTGATTTACATGAAAAAATTTGTCCCAACCTTTAGGTTTTATTAAGGAAGGTAATGAACATCTTGTTTACAAATCAAAGAAATCAATTTATGGTTTAAAACAATCTCCTAGAGAACGATATTCTAAATTTAATGCTTTCTTTATATCTCAAGGTTTTATTAGAAGTAGAAATGATCCAGATTTAGTAGTTAAAATGATATTGTGATCATTATTTTATATGTTTATGATTTGATTATCACTTCTAGTTCTAACAATTTGATTAGTGATATTAAGTCTCAACTCAATAATTACTTTCAAATGTCTGGTTAGGCTTATTACATTATTTTTTGGGTATACAAATTTAGAAAACACTTAAAGGTATTTTTATTTCTCAACATAAATATGCTAAAGATCTCTTGGATAAATTTGAAATGAATGATGCATATTGTGTTTCTACTCCTTGTCAATTTTAAGATATGTTAAAGGTACTCTTAATCTTGGTCTCTTTTATGATGCAAATTATGATTTTTCATTAAAGGGTTGTACTGATTCAAATTTAGGAGGAGATCCCAATGATGGGAGACCCACTTGTGGTTATTGTTTCTTTATTGGATTAGGTGCAATCTCATAGAATAGTAAGAAATAAAAATATACTTCTCTTTGTTCTATAGAAGTTGAATATATAGGTTGTATCGATGTATCCAAAGAAGCACTATGGTTAAGAAGATTGCTTGAAGACTTGGGTCTACTTCAAAAGGATCCTATTCCCTTATATTGTGATAATCAAAGTGTTATTTCTTTGGGAAAGAATCCAATTTTTCATGCAAAGAACAAGCACATTACTCTTCAACGTCACTTCATTACAGAGCAAATTGAAGACAAGCAAAATTATCTTTTGTATTGTAAAGGTGAAGATCAAGATTTAGATATTCTCACCAAATTTCTTTGTAAAGATAAATTTCTCTTTCATTGTAACAATCCAGGATTACAACCTATTGAAGGGTTTGATGTAAACTCCCCAATCAAAGCTTAAGGAGGGATGTTAGATGTTTAATCTTTACTTGGTAAAAGGTTATTTATTAATTGTAATTATTTAATGAATTGTAGGATATCCCAAAGGAATCCCTACAAGTCTTTTGTCCTTTTTGTCTCCTCAAACATGTGAGGATGACTCATTTTATTTAATTCCATTTTTAAGGAATATCAATGGCTTAGGTGTAGTCTCCTCTTTATGATGATCTTGACATCTTGCACACACATAGGATGAATGGTGGCATCCATAGAGTTGGGAGTTACTTTGTAACTCCTCTTTTCACCTCTATTTATTGAGGTGCTTCTCCTCTCATTCTTCATGAAGTAAGCTTAAGGCTTAAGTGCTATGTTTCACTCTTTGTATCATTCTTAGGCATTTTCCATTCATAATATTGGGGTTTTTATTTGTTTTTTCCCCTTATCAAATTTGTGTCTCCTCTTGATATGGTGTTGGTGCTTGGATCAACTTCTCTCTTTTTTGGTAATTTATTTTCTTCAAACAATGTTCATTAATTAGTACTTTCTATCAAGTTCAATTTATTTTTCCTTTTAAAAGCCTAAAATAAAGGAATGTACATAGAAAGTGAAGACAAAATATCCTTCTATGATATAGAAAAACAAAGGAAGATGGAAGTTCATATGCAAATAATGACAATGAATCAAGAATGGTACAAGCGCTTTGAAGAGACATGCTTTGAATAATGAAATAATTAGAGGAAAAGTAAACCAAAAAAAAATGAATGAGCTATGGTGTATTGAATGCAAAAGTGAAGGTCACACCAAAGGTGACTATTCTAGAAAAAAATTTGTAATATTTTTCAAGTTATGGGTCATTCAATATAAGTGCCCATATAATTTGAAGTCTAGGAGTATGCAAGTACTCTTTACCCAAGGAAAGTAGTCCACTCCATCAAAGCCACATAACATGTCTCCAATTGTTTATCAATATTAAAGAGGAGGTCAAAATAAAATACAATACAACCCCAAAGGATTCCTAATTATACAATGCCAACAATGTAATGAATTGGGACACTTTGCAAGAGATTGATAGCACAACCAAGACTAACTATAACTATTGTGTAAATGGGGTGGAATTGGAGACAATGAAGGCATTAGATGTTTGAAGCAAAAGTCCAATGTCAACATGATAGATGTAAGGAATAATGAAGTCTTGGTAGTTACTCATGCCCAAGAAAAGAAGGTTGTGTACTTGTCCCCATGTAGTTGAAAAAGAAAGGCTTGTGAAGCAAGGGCCAAATTGGAGAATGTTATGGCTAATAAATGATGCCACTCAAATGTAAACGTAATTATAGTAAAAAATCACTTATGATTTGGTAAAAATATTACAAGATAAGTACTATGAACTACCATGCCAATTAAAATATGTTTATTACAAAGTATTCTTAAACTTCAAAATTCTATTGTATTGGGAATAGCGAGATAATGCATTCTACAACCCATTTGGAATCTACCAAGAATGAAGATCCAAAAATTGAACTTCCATCATTAGGGAACCAAGTGATTGATCCAATGTTATTGACAGTCAAAATGACAAAGAAACTAGCAATGGTGAATATGGAGATCCTTGGAAGGAATCTCACCAATAAAATTGTTGATGGTGGGTCTAGTGTGAGCATACTTCCATAAGATGCTTGAAGAAGTTTGAGTTCAAGTAGACCATTTGGCCCTCAAATTTTCAATAGGTGGGTACAAATCAAGAAGGTATTAAGTTGGAATTTTAATGGGCCAAAATGTAATTATTGGAATCCAAGATTTTTTGTTGAATTTTGTGGTCATTTCATTATGAAAGAAAGAATACGATGCATTTTTGGGTTGGGGTTGGTTGGTAGTAGCCAAATTTGATCACAATTGGAAAAATAATACAATTTCCATTGAGAACAAGGGTTGAAATTATATAATTGATTTGAAGAACCAAACAATTAGTGAGTAAGAAACTTCCTCAAATTCATCAAATTTTAAATCTAGAGAAGAAAACTAGAGTTCGATGGAACCGAAAGTGAAGGAATTTATGAACTACAGTCATGTTCAAAGGATGGAACAAATTCTCTTTGTGGCCTATTTCATTGGTAGATGGAGGATTATGAAGTATTTTTATCAAACAATAATTTTATGATGTTACAAAGATCAATGAAGAGAAACAAGAATTATGTGATGATAAAATACCAATGAAGAATGACTTGGAAAAATTGGATATTTTGTGTGTGTCGGACATAGTAAAGGATTAACAAAAGTCAAAAATTTTGGTTCCAACAAAAGCACTAGATTTTACTAATTATTTCCAAATAAATGAAGTTAGATCAAAACATACTTCATAGGGAATTCATAGGAAAAATACCATAAAATAGATTAAATGAAAAAAGAAAGAGAGAAAAAAGATAAAAAGGTGAGCCCCACATGGAAGAAACAAAATAATAGTAATGAAAGTTCAAGCTTGTGTCGAGTGGAAAAGTCAAATATTAAAAAAAATATATTAAAGATCCCCCTAATGCCACCACATGACTTAATTTTGCCTTCACCCTACAACTTGTTAATACAAAAGCTCTATTTTTTCACAATTTTTGACCGTTAGATGATTTATCACTATACATTTGCATAACCTACTATAAATACCATATAGATTGATCTCTCATACATGTTGCAAGCTGTTTAGTGAATTGATATCCTTGATCCTACTATAAATACTGTATAAATTGATTATGTGGTCTACCTACATTGTGCATACCTCTTTCCTAGTTTTAACCATATAGATAAATGTTTGCAACAATACCATACAATTTGCATGGTTCAAATTTGATACTTATTGGTATAGTACATGGTCCTAGCTCAAAAGGTAGTGAGTATATATTTAGATTCCAGTTAACAAGGATTTTTTCATATGTTGTTGAATCGGGAGAAAGTAAATTCTTGGAAAATGGGTAATATTTTCACGATCATAATGATTCTGAAGTGCAGTGATTGATTGGGTGTGTCATCCTCAACCTCTAGTGTGAAATCATATAGGGTCCATTGGTTGGTTGGTCCTAAGCATTATTCACCTACTTGCACATGTTGGCTAAAAACTCAAAAAACTCTATTTTTTGGTTATATAAGATTTTTTATTACCTCTTATAAAATCATGAAAATTGTGTTCCAGGAAGGTTTATGTGGTTTTAAAGGTCTTCATTTGGGCTTGGTAGCAAGGGTGTTTCCCCTACACACTCATAAAACTCATTTGATTTTCCAAGTACTCTCTAAGTCTGAGTTTGCAAATTATGCTTCCAAGTTTGCCTATAGGTTTTTGTCTACAATATCTTCATCAATTTGGAGAGTCTTTCATAATGTTACTTGATGATTTCTTGTTTTCCTTGTCATTTGGAAGGGTGGGTGCATGAACATGGGTAGAAAATTTGTGGCCAATTTACTTTTTCATCTTGAAATAGCAAAAACTTGAGTGTGTTATGGCTTGGTAATGACCGAGCCTAGTATCAGTCATTACCAAGACATAATGCAAGCACATTGTAATGTGCTCGTGTTATGGTTTAAATTTCAAAAAATGTGCACATTTTGCATTTTGAGTTAAAAAAATGTGCGCATTTTGAGTTAAAAAAATGTGCGCATTTTGAGTTTAAAAAATGTGCGCATTTTGAGTTCAAAAAATGTGCATTTTTTGAAATAAAAAAACCATTTCCAAAATGAAAGCACATTATAATGTGCTCTCGTTTTGGTCAACATTGAAATTTTTTTCTTCTCTTTTTCTTGTTTCTTTCTTCTTGTTATCTTTTAGGGAAACTATATACATGAAATAAATATTTAAGTATAAGTTGGCATTTACATATGGATGTTTACTTTCTTATACTTTAAGTTATATGTCATGTATATAGGCAAGATGTTTGAGAGTGGTTTCAGATCTCTAGGAGTTATAATACAAATTATAGTTTTTGGAAGATCTCAAAAATTTCAGACTTAGTCAAATTTTAGTAATCAACATGTCAAATTTCAGTAATCAAGAGGTCAAATTTCAGTAATCAACAAGTTGTATCATATTTCTCTCTCTATTTCACTCATTTTTTATCCCTTATGATCTAGATCTTTCTCTCACACTCTCTCCTTCCCTCTATACTTCTATCTATCTAACCTCTCTCTCCCCCTTCATCCCTCCCTCCTTTCTCCCTTCCCTCCTTCCCTCTCTAATTTTATCTCTCTCCCCCTCTCTCTCTTCCTTCCTCCCACCCATCTTCCCTCTCTACTTCACTCTATCTAACCTATCCCTATACCTCTCTCTCACTCTCCCTTCTCTCTCTCTTCGTTCATCCCAACCACCTTCCCTCTCTACTTCTCTCTATCTAACCTATCCCTCTCTGCCTATCTCTCACCCTCCCTCCTCTCTCTCTCATTCTCTTTATCACACTTCTCTCTCTCTCTATCGCTCCCTCCTCTCTCTCATTCTCTTTATCACACTTCTCTCTCCCTCTATCCCTCCCTCCTTCCCTCTCTACTTCTCTCCATCTCCCTCCCTCCCTCCCTCCTCCCCCCTCTCTATCTCTCCTTCCCTATATAATTATCTCTACATCTCTCCATCTCTACCTCTCCCTCCCTCATTCCCTCTCACTCTCCCTCCCTCCCTCCCTCTCTCTTAATCTCCCAACCTTCTTCCTTCCCTTTTTGTTTCTCTCTCTCACACACTCTCTCCCCCCATCTCTCTCTCTTTGGTTTAGGCTTTATGGTTTAGGGTTTAGGATTTATGGTTTATGGCTTAGGCTTTAGGTCAAAACCCCCTCTCTCCCCCCCTCTCTCAGGTCTATCCCCCCTTCTATCCCTCCCACCCCACCCTCTCTCTCTCAAGTATATCTATCACTCCCTCTATATCTCTCTTAGGTCTCTCCCTCCTAGGTCCCCTCTCCCTCTCTTAGGTCTCTCCCTCCAAAACTAATGACAAAACACACACATACACTCTCTCTCTCTCTCTTAGGTCTCTTTGTCCCACCCCCTTCCCCTCTTCTCAAGTATCTCCCTCCCACCCTAACTAGAGAACACACACTCTCTCTATCTCTCTCTAAGGTCTCTCCCTCAACCCCCCTCTCTCTCCCACTCCCTCTCTCCCAGTTCTCTCCCTCCCACCCCCTCTCCCTCTCTCAAGTCTCTTCCTCCCACCCTAACTAGAGAATCTCTCTCTCTCTCTCTCTCCAACCCCTAGGTCTCAAGTCCTCTCTTTGCTGCCTTCCCCTCTCTAGCCCCTCTCCCTCTCTCAGTCTCTCTCTCCCACCTATTGAGACTCTCTCTCTGGAGTCTCGCCACTCCCACCTAACTAGAGAATCTCTCTCTTGCTCTCAACCCCTATATCTCAGGTCTCTCTCTGCTACCCCCTCCCCCTCTCCTAGCCCCTCTCCCTCTCTCAAGTCTCTCTCTCTCCCACCCTAACTAGAGAACTCTCTCTCTCTCTCTTAGGTCTCTCTCTCTCCCTCTCTTAAGTCTCTCCCTCCCATGCTAACTAGAGAAATCTCTCTCTTTCACTCTCTCTCTCTCTCCTCTCCCTCCTTCTATCTCCATCTTTGCCTCTACTTATCCCTCTCTCCCTCTCTCTCAGGTCTATGCCTCTCACCCCCTCCCTCTCTCTCAAGTCTCCCTCCCAACTGCTCCCCTTCTCTCAAGTGTCTCCCTCCTACCCCCCTCTCTCTCAAGTGTCTCCCTCCCACCCTCACCCCCTCTCTCAAGTGTCTCCCTCCCACGCTAACTAGAGAACACACACTCTCTCTCTAGTTTCTCCCTCACATCCCATCACTCTCTCTCCATCTTTATCTCTCTCTCTCTCTCTATCTCTCTCCCACTCCCTATCTGTCCCTCTCCCTCTCTCCCTCCCACCCCACCTCCATATCTCAGGTTTCCCCCTCCCACCCTAACTAGAGAACTCTCTCTCTCTCTCCCCTATCTCTCAGGTTTCTCTCTCCCAAGTCTCTTCCTCCCACCCTAACTAGAGAACTCTCTCTCTGGTCTCCCTCTCCCACCCCCTCTCCCTCTCTTAAGTCTCTCACTCCCAACCTAACTACAAATCTCTCTCTCTCTCTCTCTCCCCCTAGGTCTCTCCCTCCCACCGCCTCTCCCTCTCTTAGGTCTCTCCCTCCCACCCTAACTAGAGAACTCTCTCTCTAGGTCTTTGTCTCTAAAGTCTCTCCCTCACACCCCCCTCTCTCTCTCTCAAGTCTCTCCCTCCTACCCCCTCTCTCTCTCTCTCAAGTCTCTCTCTCTCTCACTCACTCACTCCTTTTATCTCTCTCCCCTCTACTCTTAGCCCTTAAACCCTCTACCCTTGATCTCTCTTCCACTCCCTCACTCACTCTCTCTCAAGTCTCTCCCTCCTACCACCTATCCCTCTTTCAAGTATCTCTCTCTCTCACTCACTCACTCCTATCTCTCTCCCATCTACCCTTAACCCTTAAACCTTCTACCCTCTACCCTCTCTCAAGTCTCTCTCTCTCACTCACTCAATCCGTCTATCTCCCTATCCTCTACCATTAACCCTATACCCTCTACCCTTAACCCTTAAACCATCTACCCTCTACCCTCTATCTCTCTCCCACTCCCTCTCTCTCTCTCTCTTCAAGTCTTCCTCATACCCCCTTTCCCTCTCTCAAGTCTCTCTCTCTCATTCATTCACTCCTATCTCTCTCCCCTCTACCCTAGCTTTCCAATTCAGTAAAATTGGCAATGTAGTGGCCTATTTGAAAAAAATGGGTCCAA